>JASDQU010306210.1:18401-50755 GCA_032191745.1 Picea mariana
ACTAGACGAGCCAGAAGAAGGAGAGCACCTCTTCCATTCACAGATGTGGGTAAAAGACACCCCGCTTCACTTCATTGTTGATAGCGGTAGACAGAAGAACCTCATCTCAACAGAGGTCATCAAGCGGCTGACCCTACCGAAAACGCCTCACCCATAATCCTACACCATTAGATGGCTCCACCAAGGAAGCGATCTCCACGTCAACCAACAGTGTCGATTGTCATACGACATCAAGTTCTTCAAAGACAAGGTATTGTGTGATGTTGATCCTCTCAAAGTTTGTAATGTCCTTTTGGGACAACCTTATTTATGGAAACGTCATGTTGTATATGAGTCTAGGCCTTGTAGTGTTATTATTACTTTGAACATGAAATTGTACATGATACCCGAGGCAGTCCCTCGTAGTGCTATTTCCTTGATCTCTGCCAAGCAATGCAGGAAGGTCATCTCTCAGGCCGAGAAATTTGTCTTCTTTATGATTCGCTCTCAGAGTGAGTGAAATATCGCAGCCACATTCAGGGCCTCCACGACTAATCTCTCAACACAACAGAAGCAAGTGGATAAGGTCATGGAATAATACTCAGATATCTTCTCCTCTCCTATCGGGGTACCTCTGCACTACCAGGTCAAGAATCTCATTGATCTGACCCCAGACGCACTGCTACCCAATGGGCCAGTCTACCGCCACTCTTTGTTAGAAAACGAGGAGATCAAGAGGCATATCCAAGAACTTCTCCACAAGGGGCACATCTGTCCCAGATCATCGCCTTGTGGGAGCCTAATCGTGCTGGTGCAAAAGAAAGACGGGACCTGACAACTTTGCATTGATTACCAGGCCCTGAATAAATCACAGTTTGAAACTAGTACCCAATTCCCCAAATCGACGACCTCCTTGATCAGCTCACGGGGGCCAAATACTTCAGTAAGATTGATCTGAAGTCTGGCTACCACCAGGTCCCAATAGAATAGACATATGTATGGAAGACTTCCTTCAAATCAAAATAAGGTCTTTTTGAATGGTTGGTCATGCCCTTTGGTTTGACAAATGATCCAACAACTTTTATGAGGATGATGGACGATATCCTATGACCTTTCACCAATACTTTTGTAGTGGTGTATCTGGATAACATCCTCATCTAACAAGACTTGGGTGGAACACTTGCAGCATATTCAGCAGGTTCTGCACACCCAGCGATAGCACAAACTATATGCAAACTTGGAAAAATGCTCCTTTGGCATGGACAGGGTCCATTACTTAGGCTACATCGTTGATTAACATGGTGTGCATGTGGATCCAGCCAAGATCTAGGTCATCAGTGACTGGCCAGCCCCAACCACACCCNAAACTATATGCAAACTTGGAAAAATGCTCCTTTGGCATGGACAGGGTCCATTACTTAGGCTACATCGTTGATTAACATGGTGTGCATGTGGATCCAGCCAAGATCTAGGTCATCAGTGACTGGCCAGCCCCAACCACACTCACTGAACTTCAGAGCTTTTTGAGCCTCGCCAATTTCTATCGCAGGTTTGTGTTGGGATTCTCTCATATCGCATGGGCCCTCAACCAAGTAACCAAGGGTGGTGGTAAGGCAAAATTTGTGTGGGGCCTGTCCCAAAAACAATCCTTCGATGACTTCAAGAAGCGTTTGTGCTCATCCCCAGTACTTTCATTACCAGATGTGCAACATCCCTTTGAGATCGAGACAAATGCTTCAGACTATGTTGTGGGCGTCGTTCTCACTCAACACGGCCACCCCGTGGCATATCATAGTGAGACACTATCAGATGTTGTCCGTAAGTACCCTACTTACGACAAAGAAATGTACTCTATTGTGCAAGCATGTCGCCAGTGGAGATATTACATTCTTGGGAAGGAGACAATCATCCACACTGATCACAAGCCACTACAGTTCATGCAAACCTAAGGCAAATTGTAGAATGACAGCCATCAGAAGTGGTCAACATACTTACAACAATTCCACCTCAACATTAAGTATAAAACAAGAAGTACCAACTAAGTTGCTGACTGCCTCAGCCAACCTCCAGTCATGACACTCACCACGGTGCTAGACTCTTACGGTCATGAGACCTTCGGATGGCCCCACCTCTACGAGACAGACCCTGACTTCTCCACCACCTACCAAATGTTGGGCGCCAGCTTAATGGTTGCTAATTTCCATCTTCATGATGGGTTGTTGTGTCGTCTGGGCATCTCTGCGTTCCATCAAGAGAGCACGCGAGGTTGATTTGGGAAGCTCACTACAGTCAGGTGGATGGACACTTTGGTGTCGAAAAGATAGTGGCGGTGTTGCATAAATATTTCTACTGGCCAAAACTTCAATAGGATGTCATCAAGTATATCAGGTCTTACACCACCTGCGCTATTTCCAAACCGACCACTAAGAAACAAGGCCTGTAAACCCCTCTGCCTACTCCTAACAAGTCATGGGAATCCATCTCAATGGACTACATGTCGGGCCTCTCGTCCACTAAGAGGGGAAATGACTATGGTTTTGTGGTTGTTGATCGCTTTTCCAAGATGGCGATTATAGCTACCTGCAAGAAGAACATCACAGCAGAAGCCACTTCCAAGCTCTTCTTTGAACGAGTATGGGTACATTTTGGGATCCCATAAACCATTATCTCAGACTGTGACAGTCGGTTCCTCAGATCATTTTGGTCGAGTCTTTGGTCATTGCTAGATACCAAGATCACCAAATCCACTACCTTCTACCCCAGACAGATGGCCAAACTGAGGTCGCCAATCAGATGGTCGTACATTTCCTACGCATGTACAATTCAAAACACCCCCACACATGGGATGAGAGTATTCCCTATGTCCAACATAGCTACAACCAAGCCCTGCATAGCTCAACTGGCCACAATCCCTTTCAGGTGGGGTTGGGATTCCAACCATTGGGCCCCATGGATGTTGCACTACCCCTGGCGACCACCTCAACTGAATCATCCCCTGCTCCACCAGAAGCTGACAAATCCACCTGGTTCATTGAGTGGATCCAACACATCCGCCAACTGATTTAGGATATTCTACATAAGTCTAATGCCAAGTACAAACAACACCATGATCAACATCGGGTGCCACATAAGTTTTAGGTGGGCAACAAAGTTTGGCTGCATTTGCAGAAAGAACTCCTTACAGAGCCCCATCGGAAGCTTCACCCACTCTGTTATGGGTTGTACACCATCACCAAGGCTATGGTGACAATGATTTTGAGCTCAACATCCCCCCCTTCCTTGGTGTGCATCCAGTCTTCAACGTGGCTCTTCTTCGACCATATTTCTCACCATTATTGGACACCTTAGAGATAGCAGAACAGTTGACACCAACAAAGTTCAACCCTCACTGCATGAAACAAGCATCCAGTGATCATATTGTGGACACACAGATCAAGGGCACTCGACAACAAAGGATCCAACTTTATCGAGTCATCAAAGCAGGGAAGCTCCTGCACCAACACAAGTGGCTCACCCGGGGCCAAATTCAACAAAAAAATCCTCATCTGATGGGGGAACTCAACAAAATGGAGAACATTGTTTCCTAAGGAGGGACCATTGATCCAAGTGGATATCGGTGGCCACCCACCTATTCCACTGGCTCGAAAAATAGTTTTCCACCTTGGTAGTTTTTCGACAGTTTTTCAGGTTCCAAACTTCTGGGGCCGTTTTGAGGCCCTAAACGACGTTTTTTGGGGATTTGGGGTCCAGATGAGTGCCAAAGGCACTAACCTAGGCTAGTCAAAAAAATTTCTTCTCGGTTAGACCTTTCCAACGGACTATTGTGTGCCTAAAACAGAGATCGTATGCAAAAGTTACAACCCTAAGAAGTTGATGTACTAACTTACCCAAACGAGGCCCACATGACTTTTGGCGCTTCGTCTCCTAGGGTTAGGTTTTTGGATGTCTAGGGTTTTTGACATTCCTGTTTATTGTAAAAATCCTTCAAAGCCTCATTGTAAACATCTTCTTGCAAATGAGCGCAACCATCACATCTCTTCTCAGAGATAAGCCACCACCATTCCAACAAGCTTGTTTCCGGTTGCATTTTACAGTTTCAACTTATTTCCTTATTGAATAGAAAACCAGTTTTATTGTATCTCTGTTATTTTGTGTTAAGCATCTTTTAATAATCTGTGTTCATTTCATTTTGCTCATAAAATCTGGATTAGGAAATGGCGCCAGGTTTAACACCAGAAATAATGCCAGGTTTAGCGCCAGAAATAGTGCCAGGTTTAGCGCCAGGAGTAGCGCCTAAAATAGTGCCAAGAGTAGCGCCAGATGTTGCTAACGGTTTTGCTTCTTATATGCCTTTCAATTTTTCTTTCAGGTTGGCTTCTGGTTTGGTTTCCAGTTTTGCTTCTGATATGTCTTCCAATTTTGCTTCCAGTTTGGCTTCCAATTTTACGTCTAATTTTGCTTCTAGTTTTGCTACCCATTTTGCTTCTAGTGTGGCTTTCAATTTTTTTTCCAACTTGGCTTCCATTGTTTCTTCCTTTTTTTCTTCCAAAAATGCTTCTTGTTTTTCTTATAGTTATTAATTTAATATTTTTTATTTCAATTTAATTAGTTAAATATATCACGTCTCTTACATAACTTATATGATTATACAGTAAGTCATATAAATGAATTTAAAATATTTTATAGGATAACATTTATAAAACAAAAATAGGGAAACAAACATCCATACAAATTAACAACATCATTATACTTATTAAATTTCCATCAAAATAGAATCTACAACATCTAGTATATATAAAATAACAAGATAATTATTATAACATGATCATCATCTATAATTAAAACAAGTGAGTCAAATATATATAATTTAAGTGAATTTGACAACATCCATCATGAATAGTAAATCAAAACCATCATATGTAATAAATATGCATCCAAAAATCATCAACCACTTTCAATATATAAAAATGGCAAGTCAATACTGATAAGATTATCATCATATATAACTAAAACAAGTGGAAGTCAAATATTCCAGTAGATCAATAACACGTGAAAATGATACATGTCCAACAGTCGACATAAGTCAAAATGATACATCATGTACAAATGATATAAATAAAAATGATAAATTATGTAAAACAAAATGATACAAGTCAATATGATACGTCATGTCCAATGATATAAGTCAAAATGATACATGTCAAAATGATACAACTCAATAATATGGTATTGGTGGGTGTGAAAATGATACATATGATAGTAACCATGAAAAGAGGCATAATAAAAATATATAAAAAAATGATCCATGATGTAGTCTATATAATCATGAATGTCATCGGTTGCTACTAGTAACTGCCTCATCATCATCATCACCATCATGGTCATGATCATCGTCATCTGCGTCGACATCGACTTCTTTGTCATCTGTATTTGTGTCATCATGAGCATCATTTTCCATCTCAGCATCGGACCCAACGTGGTATGGATCTATTTGATGAGGATCATCTGTATCTTCTAGAAGATCCTTGTTCTGCAAAACAAAAACATTTAGAATGAAAAGTTATTATTTATTTCATGCAATAGTTAATTTATCTGTTATATATCTAATATTACAATATATGAAATGAAACAATAATCATATTACATAATATCAAAGTGCACATACGATAATAAAATTTCAAATAAGTTACAGATAAGATGTCATTCCAATGATGTAAAACATGCAACAATTTCAATATACGTTAGTAAAGATCATAAAAAAAATTGTTATGCATTTTTTTTTTGTAAGTTAGAAATTATATTAAATCCTACGAAGCAAAAAGATTACAGTTGTCTATCTAGCATATTCAGACATGGCAGCATTGCCCTGATGGGAAACCAATGTTGCCACATGGCTAGGACTTAAAAATATTCATGCAAAACTTGTAGAGCAGTGAAAGATGGTGATCTATAGTGCCATGCAGGGCAAAGTTTCTGCATTCTAAACTGAGACCAGAAATTGCAAAGACCAAATTCCCAAAATTGGGTGGCCTCGCATGGCCAAAAAACTTATGCAGTAAATTAACTAAAAACATAGAAAAAGGAAACCTGAACCAGAAGGAATTAACTAGTGTCGGGGTCGAGCCTTTGCCCTGCGAGAGCCTGACGCACATGCAATTTGTCTCTGTCGAGCTTATCTCTCTCCGAGATAACTTCCCCGAGGTCCTACAGGAAAGTCATCAGGAGGTCCATGCAACACCATCACTCTATTTCCTTGTTCTGTAGCTCGTTAATGGCGGTCTTGATGTCCCCTAATCCACGCTTGAGGTCATCCAGGGACTTCTCGAGAGCTTCTCTTTCTGCGCAACGAGAGCAGGCTGAGGGGAGCGGAGGGGGGAGAGGAGAGTCGGAGGAGGGGGTGGGGAAGTCGGAGGAGGGTGTTGAAGGAAAGGGGGTTGTGGAGGTGACAGGAGGCAAGGGAGGAGGGTGGCAAGGGGGGGAAGGTGGAGGTGGAGGGTGGCGTGGAGGGGAAGGAGGAGGTGGAGCAAACCCGAGGGAATTACCTAGACTGTCGAACCATTCAATTCGACAGGAAAAGGGATTCGACAATGGGGAGAGGTCTGAGGTAATTTCTCGAGTCGGATGAGCAGGAGTGGGAGCAACAATGGGCTTCAAGGTGGAGGCGACCTCAGTTTCTGGGGGAGAGCCATGCCCGCGCATTGCCCTTCCTCTGGCCGCATACCAGGATGATCCCCTCTTCGATTTTCCCCTGAGACGAGGCATAGAAATGGCCTTTGGAAACCAGATAAAGAACGCGAAGGGTTGTTCGACGAGCGTAAGACCATCCAGACACAGTGGCACTACAAAAACTATGAAGAGATGTTGGAATCCGAGGGAAAGGAGGATAACAGGACGACGTCCAAAACTGTGAGGGGCTGAGACTTCGGAGGCCAAGGGACCGAATGAGCTTTGGCTCTCCAAGGCTCTGACCTAAAACCTCCATTGCGGAACTGGTGATGGGACTATGACTTCGTCCAGCCCATCCCCATTAAAATTCCCATGAAGCAATTCGTCAAGTGATTACAGCAGGCCGATGTCGAGTGAGACCCGAGGAACGACAGCTCGGGGTTTAAACGCATAAGGTGATGGTAGAGGGAGGGTACGTCTGAGCTGGCTCCAGGTGGTAGGAGATCTGGCCAGGTGGCCTCCCCTCTAGTTGTTCATTTGTTGAGACTGAAGACACCCCATTCGAGAGATGGTCCTTGTTTTGAGCCATATTTATGCAAGCGATCACTAAGGGATGGGTTGGAGAAGAGGCTGAAGAGCACGAGAAGTCTCCTTCCTGCAAGTCTACCCCAAAGTTTGCCAACATATCTTCTACTTAATTATCTTTTCTTCGAACGTTGGAAGGAAGAATTACCCACTGAGGCTGGAGGATTGACTTAATTTTGATCATCCTGTTCATGAATCTCCAACTTGGGGATATATTCTTTGGATATGCACCGTTGAGGAGGTGAGAGAGGAGGTTAATGACTATCTGCGAATCACCTTCTACTATGAGGAGGGATAGCCCTTGTTCTTTGGCTACCTGCAAACCTTTGAGTAGTCCCCAGATTTCCGCTGCATTGTTGGAGTTATGCCCTAGATTTACGACAGTGATGTGAAGGATCTCCCCTTTGTTGTTGTGAATGGCTGCTCCATATCATGCAAGTCTCGAATTCCCCTTTGAGGTTCCATCGAAATTAATTTTGTAGAATCCTTTTTGCGGAGCCTCCCAGTGGGAGGGGCTAGTTTTATGACTGAGACCTATAGAGGGGGTTGTAGAAAAGGGAGGGAAATTGAGTTGCCAGGAATTGAGGATGAGACGCTCATTCATTGGACAGTTCAAATCTTGATCTGTCCAGTGGTGCAAGTAGACTGTTTCTTAAATATTGGAGTGGATTTTGGACCAGACTTCTTGCCAATTCCATGAGGTCGATTTAAATATTCATTGATTTCGTTCCTTCCAGATTTTCCAAAGAATGAAGCCAGGAAGAAGCTGCCAAATTCTGTTAAGGATGGGAGATTGAAAAGTTGACTCTTTCCATCCCTCGATTGTTTCCCGGATACCTGTACGGTTCTTCTTCGTGGTTCTCATGACTGTGATCCCAGATACACGAACTATAGGAGCAAAGATTGAGAAGATGATTTTGTGTCTCCTCCTCTAAACCGCATAGGTGACACCAAGAAGGGCCTATAAAGCCTCTTTTCCTTAAGTTTTCCCAAGTAAGAATGCTATTGTGCGCCATTAACTAGAGGAAGGTGCTAATTTTTGGCCATATCTTTGCTCCCCAAATTTTTCCCCAAACCTCTTCTTTTGGTAAGGATCTATGGCCTGCACTGAGGAAGTAAGTTTATTGAATGTTGAAGGTGCCAGTGGTGGTGTGACCGCATCTAAGGATGTCCTCCCCTTGTTGGATGAATATTCTCCTTGAGTTGAGATGATCTAGCAGTGGTTGAAGATTGATCTCACGAGGGATGTTCAGATGTTCGTGGGTGTTTTTCCATTTGCGCCAGGTGTCTCTTGAAGCTTCCAGAATCTAGAAGTCAGCCACTTTGAGGAGGCTTGTGTCTGTCGTGAGGGGAATGAAAGTGATCAGAGTGGCATCAGAGATCAGGACTGGAATTTGTTGCCAAGAATCGCTCCAGAAGAGATATGAAGTCCCGCTCTCCAATTCCCATAATGAGTGATCCATTATGAGTCCCTTGTTGTTCCTAGCCGTGTTCCAAATAAGAGAGTTTGGGCTCTGACCATTCCACCTGATTAACTCCCTTTTCAGAGTGGTTGGGGTGTATTTTTTCCTCCAGAGGCGCACCCAGAGGTCTTGCGGTATTTTTAACCATCTCCACCAATTTTTTTCACTGAGAACCTTGTTGAGGAGAGATGGGTCTTTGAGACCGAGGCCCCCTGCCACAGGAAGATCCTTTGAAGATTTCTTAAAGTGCTAAGGATAAATTTTGGGGCAGCAAGCGCTGAGAAGACATAGATTTGTAGGGCTTGGAGGACAGATTTGAGGAGGATGAATCGACCATGCAGATTAAGAGAGCGAAAGGACCACAAGAAGAGTTTTTTCCGAAAGCTGGAAAGCATAGTGTCCCAAGAGGTATTTCTTAGCGGGTTGTTAATCAGGGGGATGCCAAGGTATTTGGAGGGGAGGATGCTACGGGTAAACCCCAGTAACTGTGTAATGCGGCATTGGATCTGGATGGGTGTATTGAAGAAGAAAATTTGGGATTTGAAGAGATTGACTTCCATGCCCAAAGCATCACAAAAAGGTTGATGATAGAGCGGATGTGAAGAGCTTCTTGGACTATGGGTACTCCCATTAGGAGTATATCGTCCACGAACTGACTGTGCAAGATGGAGGGAGATATTCCATGGGGGGTGAGACTAGAGAGGGAGTTATCTATGATGGCTTCTTTAATGGCTCGACTCAACCCTTCCGCCATTATGATGAAGAGGAAGGGCGAAAGTGGATCCCCTTGCCTTATTCCTCTGGAGGGAGAGAAAGGTTTGGAGGGGACACCATTGACCAGGATGGAGAACAGGGCTGACGATGTGAGATTGACTATCCAAGAGACCCACGAGGGGTCAAAACCAAAGGCGATAAGGGTTGATTCCATGTAGTTCCAACTTGATTTATCAAAGGCTTTAGAAAGATCCAATTTTAGAAGCATACATGGAGACTTGGTCGTATGAAGCGAGTGAATTACTTCGTGAGCCAAGATGACACTGTCCAAAATCTGTCTGCCTTCCACATAGCCCAATTGTTTCGTAGAGATGATGAACAGGAGAATAGGTTTAAGATGCTTGGCAATGACCTTTGTGAGAAGTTTATAGATTACATTGTAGAGTGCAATAGGTTGGAAGTTTGGAGGGGATGTGGCTTTGTTCTCTTTGGGAATGAGAGTGAGAAAGGTAGCGTTGAGGGATTGAAGGACCTGCCTAGATCTTCTGGAATCCTTTATGATTTCCCAGACGTCTTCACGGATGATGCTCCAACAGTGATGGAAGAAGTTTGAAGTAAACCCATCCGGCCCAGGAGCTTTTCCTAGCTAGGTGTCACTTAGGGCTTGATCAACTTATTCTTGAGTGATATGGCTCATCAAAACCTCGTTATGCTCTTTCGTGACCTCCTTGGGGATGTGCTTGAGGATAGAGTCAATAGCAAGGGATCGATCTATGGGGGCTTCCATAAAAAGGTTTTTGTAGTAAGAGAGTAATTCCTTTTCTATATCTGCATGATGTTCAATTTCTAGTCCTTGATTTGAAACTAGATGAGCAATGTGATTTATTTGTCGACGTTGGACCATTGATCTGTGGAAAAAATTGGTATTTCCCCCCCCCTCTTTGAGTCAATGGATGCGATATTTCTGTCTCCATAGGATTTCTTCTTGTGCTCGTCTTTCTGCCAATTGGTTGTTAAGTAGAGCCTCTTGCTCCTTTAGAGAATCAGTGAGGCCTTGAGATCTGATTTGTTGTTGGAGTCTTTGTATTTGTTGATTGAGGATTTCCTGAGCATGAATGATGTTGCCAAAAGTGGACTTATTCCAAAGTTTCAAATGTTGCTTGAGATTTTTTAGCCTTTGTTGAAATATGTACATAGGAGTGCATGTTGGGATTGCAACTTCTTTCCACTAGAGCTTTATGTTAGCTTGGAAATCTGGGTGTGTCAACCAGAATTTTTCAAAGTGGAAGGGTTTCCTGCCTGGGGTGCCATTGATGTTTATCGATAAGAGAATTGACCAGTGATCCGATCCTGGAGTGTCAATCATAGTGGCATTCCAAGCCAGTCCATCCAACATGATGGATTCTGAAATTAAAAAATAGTCTAATCTACTGGAGACATGTTGTGTTCTCGAGCATCTATTAGACTAGGTGAAGGGACCGATGTCTGTTTCTACATCAATGAGATTCAACAGGAAAATGGTTAGGTGGAATTGCTCATTGTCATTTCCCAGCATGCGTGTGCCCCCCTTTTTTTCCTCCAAACCTGTTATCATATTGAAATCGCCCCCAAGGATCCATCGTTGGGTGCCGATGTGATTGGCAATCCATTCTAAGTTATGAAGGAAGGCTTCCTTGTCTCCCAGTCTTGTGGGTTTGTAGACATTCATGATGAAACCATGTTTGTTCAAGCCAATGAGACATAAGGAGGCTATGATGGACCAGTTGGAGGAAAAAAATTCATCCAACAAAACCGTGACTGGGTTCCAGAGCACGACCAACCCTTCCACATCCCCCTTAGCGTTGATTTCAACAAGATTTGCTTGTTTCCAACATTTTTTAAGAATTTGTGAAGCTTCCTCTCCCGCACATTTTGTTTTTTGCAAAAGAAGAATGTCTGGTTGTTCCTTCATTATCCTTTCTCGAAGAAATCCTTGCTTGCTTCTTGCGTTGAGACCCTTTATATTCTAGGATAACATCTTCATGAGGATGATGAGGGTTGGAGGGGAGGAAATCTGTCTAAGATCGGATGGATTTGGCCAGAGTTCACTAGGAAATTGCTCACATCTTGAATGAGTTGATGTTTTGGTTTCCTGCCTCTTTTTTTCTCATCTTTTGTAGATTTGCACTGATCCTTCGAGTTGCCTTTTTGTATTCCGAGATTTGTATTAGTGCAGGCTGATCCTCCTGCTGATGAGTTGAGAAAGACTTTGTGGACCTTGCGTAGCTGATCTAGTGGTATAGTGTAGAGCTGCTATTTTCGGTAGGCTTGTTCCATGTGTGCCATATCTATTCCTGCGAGCTCCTGATCTTCCAACTCTATGTCTGGGTCTCCGATTTTCGGTCTGAAGTTTGCAAGAAGGGAAGTCTCTGAGAGGGGGGTTTGGAAAGATCCTGGAGCTGAGGGGTTGGGGTTTTAAGAGCCTTAGACTTGCGCCGAGATTGCAGGGTTTTCAGGGGGTCAACATGAGTGTTGGGAATATCTAATGGGGTCCGAGAGGCTTTGAAAGAGTTATTGGTTGNTAGGGGGGGGGGCTCTTTTGGATGGGTGCCTACGTTGACCCGTGACTTGGGTGAAGCCATCCTTGGTTTTGTCGGGATCCTACGTATTGGATTTGCTGGGGTTATTTAAAGGACATTTGCTGAAGAGGTGACCATGCTCATGGAATTTTCGGCAGCGAAAGGGGATGTGCTCATAGTCTAGGGTTTGGGACCATTCTTCATCCTGATAATCTAGGGTTATGGCTCCAAGAAGAGGTTTGGAGATATTCAAATAGACACAAATTCGAGCATAGGCGGTATACCTTCGTTGTTTTGTTGCCTCCAAAGCTTTGACATAAATGCCAATCGTGTTGTCGATACCTTCAAGTATTTCTTCCAGCCATAACTCTTGAGGAAGCAAGTAGATCCTCAAATAGATCAAGGCATGTGTGAAATCTTCCTTCTCGGGGTTGAACCTTTACATCCATAAACGAAGGAAAAGACGTGTCGAATTGTAAAAGTGCGGGCCTCCTTCAAAGATTTTTTTTTTGTCCTCCAGGTTGTGCAAGATGATAGTGAAGAAGCCTTTTGATCCAAGTTGGAGATCATAGTGGCCCTTGGGCTTCCACCAGTGTTGAATCCATTTGAATAAATCCTTTTTCGATGGCCACAATCCCAAAATTTTTCCTATCATGGCGAAATCCCTCATATATTGTTTTTGGTCTTCTATTCTTGGAGAGTTGATAGTATATTTGGGAGCTATTGAGGCTTGCAGGATGCATTTGCCTAGTTCCCAGGTGCGAGCTGTTTTTGGGTGGCTACATTCCGGATCAATTTCCATTGGTTTCCCCTTTGGCATCTCTTCCTCCCAGATGATGTGTTGCGTTTCAACTGGAAGTTCAAAGGTCAGGTGCTTGAAATGTTTGAAGCCTTGCTCCGGATCCGTGACAGAGCTGTAAGAGGGGCCCATAGGCCCCCCTAGATTCCAGATCAATTTCCATCGATTTCTCCTTCGACATCTCTTCCTCCCAGATGGTGTGTTGCATTTCAGCTGAACGTTCAAACGTCGGGTGCTTGAAATGTTTGAGGCCTTGCTCTGGAGCCATGATAGAGCTATAAGAGGGTCCCATAGGCCCCCCTACCTTGGCATCCATGGCCGAAATAGGACGGAGGGAGCCGCGCACAAGGTTCGTGATTTGTTATACATTTTAACTATCAACTGTAAATTCTATTACATAATCGTAAGTGCCAACCCTCTCCATTTTGTGCTATATATGATTATGTTTTCCTATAAAATCCTTTGAGAGTTAACTGGTCTAGATATCTTCTTCTCTTATATTTCAAAAATGAATATTTTTCTAGGACATTTTTCCACTGTAATATGCTTCAAAGGTCCTTTGAGAATTAACTAGTTTATAGGTAATTATGAATATGCTCTCGATACTTATTCAACTAGGCCACATCCAAATGTTAATCCTTCCAAAGAAAAAAATCAATACATCAAAGCCTAAAAGGATGAAAATTATGACAGAAATGTAATAAAAGGTGTCAAGATGTATTTCCTTGCCTTGCCTTGCCTTGTCATGCCATGCCATGTCATGCCTTTCCATTCCATGTCATGCCTTGCCTTTCCATGTCATGCCTTGCCTTTGCATGCCTTTCCATGCTATGCCTTTCCTTGCCATGCATTGTCTTTCCTTACCATGCCATGGCATGCCATGCCTTTCCTTTACAAGCCTTGCCTTGCCATGCCATGCCATGTCATGCCTTACCTTTGCATGCATTTCCATGACATGCTTTTTACAACAAATTTTGCCTCACCCCATGCAATTGGCTTGGATGGCCTTTCCATTTCCCTATGCAGACTGGAAGTCCCCTTTTGTACCTTTCAGAGCCAAAAAACACATTTTTTGACATATACGTGCCCTATCAGTTAGACAACAAGAGTATATGCAACTTGCTCCACTATAGACCGTGTACATCAGGTTTGGTGCTCAAAATTAAAAATTATGTTGGGTTTCCATGCCATGTCATAGGATCCATGATCCTTGACCTTCCATATAATGGAAATGCTCCAACTTGGCCCTTCAGTTCCATTTGAAGGATATAAATTGAGCCTTATCCAAGCCTTGAAAAAGGGAGAACAATTCAACTTTGAGAGCAAAGACACTCTGGAGAAATTTCATTTCATATTGAGTTTGCATTCCTTTATCCTTGAAAGTATGAACTCCTTGTTCAGCCCCCAATATATTTCTTCTTTGTGATGGAGAACCTCATTGTCTCCTTTATATGAGCTTGCCTTTGGTGGAGGATTGAAGTGGTGGAGGCCCAGCTGGAGGGACCTAGTTTCTCAGTTACAATGTGTGTCGTTATAGAAGTTTGTCACCTATATACTTCTGTTGATTATTTTAATAGAAATATTATTTTATTGTCCAATTGATATCTTGCAAATATTTGAATTATTATTCCATGGGCGTATTTGTCATGTATGTTAATGGATTATGCTAATCTATATGATAACCTTATATATTATCACCATATGCTTGTGTATCTTGGTTGTTGAGGACAATTTGTAGGTATAAAGCTTTGAGTTGCGTGCTCAACGATGGTCTTCATCGAACGTCCAGACGAGGTAGGTTATTGGCCTTGTCTTGTTAGCATTTCATTTAAACATACTTGGGATTAGAGTTGATTTATGCATGTCATTCTGTCTATTGTGGTTTACCCCATTCCATAGAGATATTTTCCTCGTAACATAATTGGCGACCATACTAGGGATTGATCTTCTTCTTTTGGGGTTTGGAGTGTTTTTATCCATGATTTGCTCTCTGTTAGATTGAGTTTCATTGTCACCTGATTGCTTGACAACCTATTTTTACTTTGCATCTGAGTCTCTTGGCTTAACCCTTTCCCTGGAAGTGTTTTACTGGGTATACGTGGATTTTCCCTTGACAGACGCGTACATACGTGAGATGTCCTACTGTAGGGTGAATACATACACGAGTTTTGCTCAAACAGTCACATACATCATCTCTTTAGCCTTCCAGACTGAGTTTGGTGTTTGTTGGGTGGGTTTGGTTGGTTGATGAGTATTCTTGAATCTTTTTCCTGACTGTTAAATGGTTACAGAGTGATAGGAATCCTTCTTATTGTTGGATTTTTGGGCGGTATTATTTCTTATCATATTTTTCATTGGTTGTCCTTGGGCATTGGTTTGAGTGTTTTCTTCTTGGTATCCTACTTGGCTTACCTCTTTTTGCTTGCATTGGGGTCTACATGTGAAGCTGATATTCATTCCTTGCATTTTCTTTTCTTTATATCGAAAATACAAAAAACATTTCTCATTTTCCATTATGGGATTTTCTCTTTTGATTACTTAGCATTGATTTTGACAATGTGGAGAGATTACATTTTATTAAAATTGTAGAGATTGCATTGGAAAAGTTGCATTTAGAAGCATACCATCTCTTGAAATTCAAGATTAGTACTTAGCAGTGTTTTATATTCATTTATTTTATATGTTGATTTGTAATACCATCAGTTTCACGACCACACCTTTTGAGTAAGCAAAATTCATTAAAATTAATGCTGATTAATTAAAATTGATTAGAAACAATTTTATTTTTCAAGTGTACACAAACAAGGATAGGACATAGGGCCTTGGAATAGGATTTTGTCAGTGAACTTCTCCAAGGCTATTAAACTAAACATATTTGTTTGACCAGGGAGTGGTGAAACCCATTGTGTAATTAGTTACGTCAGGAGGCTCCACTCACAACAGAGTTAAGCACGAGGTCGCGCGAAGTTGGTTGTAGAGATAACCCTCTAATACTTTCTTAGCATCATAGATATGTTTGGGATTCTATTCATATTTGGGGGTCTTTATAGTACCTTTACCTCCATGAGAGGCGGTGATTTCAAGATTTTGGGCTTTGTTACACCTCCCATACGGTGGACTGGACTTGCGACTGTTCACTTGTGCATTGATTATATTGTGGTGACTCTAGTTGCTTGACATAGGTAGCCACATATGTTACTTGCAGGGGTTATTCTGCAGGTACCCTGAGTCAAATAAGGGTCTGACAACACACAACCTTTAGGGAGGATTACCTCTCCTGGGGGATCTGACCGACTGCGCTATTAAGCCCATGAGGGTTGTTGGCCCTTGACCAAGTTTTGGGGAATACTTGGTCAGATTTGACCATTTTGGGACTTCGACAGCCTGTCAAATATGGAGCGCGATGCGAAGTAGAGATCACGGGATCTCGGCCCACTTTGGGTCCTTTTTGGGTTTTTGGTTTAATGTAACGGGAAAGGGATGTCGGCCCGTGGGTTTACCCACGCCTAGGCCCACTTTTGTATGTATAAATAGATGCATAGGCGAAGTAAGTAGGGGGCGATAAGTTGGATCTATGTGATCGAAGAGTTGCAAGTACGCTAAGTGCTGGTAATGACTGTAAATGCTCTGTGCACCTTGTAAGAGGCTAAGTGCAAGATATTGTAGAAGGCTCTATGCTTTTACTGCAAGGAAGAAGGATCTAGCGAGCTGCGCTAATCTTTTGTCCTATGCGAAGTAAGGATTGTTGAAGCTCTACATTGTAACTACATGACTGAGATAATAAAGAAGAAGACTTTGTGGACATAGCCCCAGGGTGGGGGTGAACCACGGTAACTCTGTGTGCTGTGCTCTATGCCTCGACCTGATGTGTTTTATCTGTCCTTGCTAAGTGCTTTGATGTGTTTAGATAGATCTATTGATGCTTTATGCTTATGAGATATGAATGCATGTTAGATATGATAATTAAGATGCTTAGTGCTTGATCTATTGAAACTAATCTGTTGTATGTTGCTAAGTGTTGAAACTATCTTAGATCTGAGTATATACTGCACTGCTTTGTGTTATCTGCGAAGTGAGATAAGGGTTGATTCGAGGTGAACTATTAATGATAAGTGTTGCGTTAAGTGTGTAATCATAGATCTGTGTCCCAGCTAAGGTTGCAGACACTTGAGTCTCGCAACCACCCCTGCCTCTACCTCGGGTGAGACTTCATCTGCTTCGCAGGTGTTGCCGAAAGGACCGATAGTTAGGGTTTTGTTGGTGTGCTCTTGAGAGTTGAACCCTGGGTCTACCCCTGTGCCAACAAATGGTTCTGTTGTCGGGACCTGAAACTGTGATTGCTGGGAACTAGAGAAGAAGAATCTTGGTGCAAAATAAGCTCTGTGCATAGATCTTTTCCCTACTGTGCAACATTCCACTTAACCTGTGAAGCTTTGTGCCAAGAAAGAAAGGTCAGATCTGCGAGAAAAGAGGTCAGATATGCAAGAAAGAGGTAAGACCTGTAAGCTTTGTGCTCTGATAAAGGTAATAATAGTTAAAAGTCTTAGATCTGAAAGCTTTGTACTCTATAGAAGTAAGATAAGTGGAAATTTTTGTTTCTGAAGCATGAATTTAGGTATGATTGATAGATTTTGTCCTAGCTTGAATACTAGGGCATTGTTAGATGAAAGAAAGTTTGATATGAATAGATCTGATAAGAATAATGATAGATATGTTATACCTATGCATAGAAAGAATGTTTGGACTAACAAATGGATGCAGGATCCTAGAAAGAATTTATTGCATGCTAACTACCATGATCCTAGTGCACAGTACAGAAGAAGTTGGGGATCATTTAGAATAAAGAGAGGATTGACCCTATGTTACAGTTGCAGAAGACCAGGACATCTAGCTAAGGAGTGCCCTGGTGGAAGAATGAATTGTCTCTGTTGTAAGGCTTTGGACCATGAAGTATTAGATTGCCCTAGAATGATTGCTAAGCTTGAAAGAATGAATCTGAAAGAAGAAAACACTAAGGTAGATCCAGAAATAGCAGAATCCCCAAAAGAGTCAGAAAAGATGTTACTACAGATGTAAGACACCTTGAATGATCAACGACATGTCAAGTTATCAGAGATCTTTAAAGAAAAAAAAAATGCATCAAAGTAAGGATAGGAGACTTCAACATTGACTGTGTTTTGGATGAGGAAAGACAGGTGAATGTCATGACATAAAGAACCTGGGAAGATATAGGGAGACCTGCTATGACTCCATCCCAAAGTGGAATAGGGTTATTCAGAGGAAAGATGGTAAAACTATGTGGAAGGCTCACTCAGATATCTATGAATGTCAATGGAACTTCGACAGAGGAAGATTTTGAGATCATCAAGTTTATTGAGGACAGCGCCCCGTTTACTATGCTACTTGGAAATCCTTGTATTGAAAGAGATCAAGCCAGAAAGAAGGAAGAAGAAATTTTTTTAGATCAATAGAAACAAGAGTTAAAAGACTTCATGACAAGAAGGATCACGCAGTTGATTGAAGAAAAGGAGGACAGATCAAAGTTATATCACAGTAGGAACACAGATGTCGAAGTTACCAGAACACCAGAGGAATCACAGAAGACTGAAGTCTCTATCACAAAGGAAGAAGAACTATTAACCCTGAAAGAACCTCAGCAGCGTGAAGTGACTATATCCAAGGAAGATAGGAATCAGAATAGGAAAATAACCACTGAGACGAAGCTCACTGGGAAGAAGGCTAGAAAGTTAAGTAAGAAGAGGGCGAAGATTGAAAAACTACAGGAGATTCTAGATGGAGCATCACAGAAAGAAAAATTACAGAATTCGAGCTTCATCAGAATATCAGGACAACAACCTATGGCACTTCGCCATGTCAAAGCAATATATTCGTTGGAGGCCGATATGTTCGTTTGACTGCCACTCTGAACGGGTCGAAAAACATTTATGGGTCACTACTAGACCATTGGCCAACACCAGAATGGGTAGAATGGAATTAATGGAGGCTCCATACCCGTTTCAAGAAGGCCGTTGCCGAATTTCTTATTTAACCCGCCGTGCCCTGCCTAAAGAATACTATTGCCAAATTGAGAATTCGAAGCCCGTAGAACTAGTGATTGTATACCATGATCATTGCAAGCATATTGTTCATCCTAGTGCAGTATCTGAGATCATCGTGACCCCGATTATCTTTTCCGAGCTTCTATGTTAGATGAGCTTAGCACTGCTGAGAAAGTAGTTGAAGAAGTTTTGATTGGCTTAGTGATTGAGAGAGTCATGTCGGAAAGAAGAACATCCATGAGTATTCAAGCATCATCCATGACAGGAGTACAAGCCTCCCCATCGACTGCTCGAGCAGGGACATCTCAAGTCGGCATAGGACGAAGAACTAAGCACAAGGATGACATCGCAAATGCCAAGCTTATCCCACACATTCTACCGATGTACTTACCCCCTCTAAGCGGTGCCATCAACCGTCATAGCATACCCTGCGAGTTGGAGTATTCTTTGATCACCGTGTACCTCCCGAAAGGAGTGCGTGCAGTTCGTGCTGACCAGGATAAGCTTGCAGTGCTGAAATTTAGTGATTTTAACCTAGAAGATCGTAAATCTTACAGCATGTTAGCTCCGCATAAGTACTTAACCAGGACCAAAGGAAAGAACTCTAAGATTGTCCCACAGTCATGGACCCAGAACATTTCACAGTCCACACTCCTTAATGTAATGAAGATCCCACACTTCGGCAGACACCAGGAAGTCAACGCATGTGTCAAGTTGCTACTATCCTGCTACCACAAAGGATACTTATGGCTAGCCCGCCACGTCACTGTGGATCCGACCTTGATCAATTGGATCACAAGACTTAGTATGCAAGGTCCTGACCCACAGGAGTTTTACCCAGGAAAGACATCGGACCGCATTCTCGCACAGAAGATTAAAGAGACTTATGGTGATGTTGTGAAGGGAATGCTAGGATACAAGGTAGCCTCTATCTAGAATGGAACAGTGTGCCTTGCCTATCAGCTGATCGCGGGCAAGTTAGTTTGCAAGAACAGACCAACACAAGTGACTAGATTCGTAGTTGACCTCACAGGGAAGTGTGTCGAGGGACTACAGATGAACTGGGCACAGTATCTTGTAAACTAGCTAGAGCTTTATTGCAAAGAAGCGCAAGACCAAGGGTATGAGTTCCACTTCAGTTGGCTACTCATACTAATCGCCTTCATTGCTTGGGAGCTACCAGAGGGTGCCACTTTCCTAGAGATCGAACCCTTCAAACCACTCCTCACGAAGTTCTGTATGCTATGGTACTCCAACGACATGAAAAAATAGTGGCAGTCCAATGTCGTCTTCCACGCCTATTACAACCAATTGAAGAATGCAATCCAGTCTACACCGCGCATCAACTCGAACACACTTCATAGGTTTAGACCCTTGATGAAGTTCAACGCAGATCGCCACTTTATATACCTGACTCCACGTGTTGATGAGCACCAAGAACAGCTTCAGTCTTATTATAAGTTGACAGAAGAAGACTTGGAACAGATTACCAAAGAATGGTTAGCAAACCTCCTTATTTCAGCGGACCCCACAGAAATGTCCGACGTGGAGAACTCTGGAGCTATGATGAATACAACTGGACCAAGTAAGACTAATAAGGATGTTGAAGTTCAATATATCCATAACACATCTACGAAGACCACTTTGATCTCAGCTGCACAAGGAGGTGATGGTGAAGAACTAGGCGGGATAGAAGTCGAGCAAAATAAAGGCGAGGTTACTCCGCCTAGAGAAGAGGAGGATCCCTCCAAGAAAAGGAAGACTACCCCACCAAAGCCCTCTTCCTGAAAGAAATATAAGGCTACCTGAACTACATTTAAGACTACCCTCACACCAAACAACTTCGACTTCTTAACCGTTACACTGAATGATGCTTCACAAGAGATCACAGAAAGACAAGAAGCGAAGCAGGAGGAGCTATTCAGCCAAATCAAGGGAAAAATTCAAGGAATGAAGAAGGTACTCCAGTCCAGCCGAGCAGATTCTACTGCACCCTTGGTAGTTTCAATAGTAGGAATAGATGATGAGCCCACCCGATTACATCAGATCATCGATAAAATCAAAGCTCACCTTCTACGAGCTCAAGAAGACACAACGCAAGCCACCCAAGCTTTAACACAAGTACAAAATGCACTTCTAGAACAACAAAGTAAGGCAGATCAAGAAAATATTACCCTGACAACGAAGTGGGATGAGGAAAAAGTACAGTTGCTAGCAGAGCAACTTGAAGTGCAGGAAAAGGTTCACGGAGCATTTCGCTCTGTGACGATCATAGAAATAAAAATTGAAGAATGTGTTCCACAACAGGTGGCACAACTTGAAGAAGTCATCCAACAACTTCAACAGCGCATCACAGACCTGGAACTTCATACAGTGTCAGAGACTCCTCAAGAAATAAGAGATATGAGAGAGGCAACTACTCGTAACACAGTCGACCAATTAAAAACCTTTGCCTTGGAATACAAACAGTTGTGCACTAGAAGTGCCCAAACTCTTGAAAACCTCGCAAAGAATTCAGAGTTTCATGCATTAGAGGTACAACTCCAAGAAGTAACGTAGCATGCAGAGACACTTCAAGCACAAATGAAGACCTTGACCCTAGTCGAAAGAATGAAGAGGTTTACAGAACAACGCACGCCCAAAAATAGGTACACACGCTGCAAAGTAAAGTGATGGAAGTCTCCCAACGACTTCATCCAATCCAAGAAAAGGCATGCCAACTATTCACTGACATTGAAAGCCAAGGAGCCACACTTGAAAAAATTGTCATCACCGTAGAACAACGCCTGGAAGGGCCAGTAAACAACGCAGTGATCCAAGAATTCATTGAGCAAGAGGCTGTCTCATTACATCAGGTCGAAGAATCTTGAGCCAAGCTCGAGGCATTTGAAGTAGAATTGCATAGACCTGAGTGACTCGGGACAAGTCACAGGTGAGTGTTGGGGGTCTGTTGGCCCTTGACCAAGTTTTGGGGAGTACTTGGTTAGATTTGACCATTTTGGGACTTTGACAGCTTGTCAAAGATGGAGCGCGATGCGAAGCAGAGATCACAGGATCTCAACCCACTTTGGGTCCTTTTTGAGTTTTTGGGTTAATGTAACGGGAAAGGGATGTCAACCCATGGGTTTACCCATGCTTAGGCCCACTTTTGTATGTATAAATAGATGCATAGGCGAAGTAAGTAGGGGGCAATAAGTTGGATCTATGTGATCGAAGAGTTGCAAGTAAGTGAAGTGATGGTAATGATTGTAAATGCTCTGTGCACCTTGTAAGAGGCTAAGTGCAATATATTGTAGAAGGCTCTGTGCTTTTAGCACAAGGAAGAAGGATCTAGCGAGTTGCATAGATCTTCTGTCCTATGTGAATTAAGGATTGTTTAAGCTCTACGCTGTAACTGCTTGACCGAGATAATAAAGAAGAAGACTTTGTGGACGTAGCCCCAGGGTGGGGGTGAACCACAGTAACTCTGTGTGTTGTGTTCTGTGCCTCGACCTGATGTGTTTTATCTCTCCTTGCTAAGTGCTTTGATGTGTTTAGATAGATCTATTGATGCTTTGTGCTTATGAGATATCACTGCATGTTAGATCTGATAATTAGGATGCTGAGTGCTTGATCTATTGAAACTAATCTGTTGTATATTGCTAAGTGTTGAAACTATCTTAGATCTGAGTATATACTGCACTGCTCTGTGTTATCTGCGAAGTGAGATAAGGGTTGATTCGAGGTGAGCTATTAATGCTAAGTGTTGCGCTAAGTGTGTAATCACATATCTGTGTCCCAGATAAGGTTGCAGACACCCGAGTCTCGCAACCACCCCTGCCTCTACCTCGGGTGAGACTTCATCTGCTTCACAGGTGTTGCCGAAAGGGCCAGTAGTTAGGGTTTTGTTGGTGTGCTCTTGAGCGTTGAACCTTGGGTCTGCCCCTGTGCCAACAAGGCCCTTATAATTTATTCTGATACCTCCAATATTTTGAAGGGAGTCTCAGGCCCCTCTTGGGCGAGACATACCTACTCTAGTGACAGAGGACCCTTTTAAACCGCTATAGCTTGTTTGTGTGTATTGGCCTTTTTTCTTTTGGTGTGCTCTCTGATTATTAGCTGGACCTAGGATTTGGTTTTATATCTCGAGTCTTGAGTCATCGTGGAGCAAGACCAACTTCCTCGTAGGTCTCACGATTTGTTGAAGTTACCACCACATCTTGAGTTTTTACCGAAGTTTCCTTCTAAAAGGCGTAAAGTTAATAAATGTGGTACATATATCTCCACATCCCAGACTTGCGATAATCCAGTTATGAGTACTGATTCAAACCCGAAAGTCACCGGGAGTCCCTTGAGCCTATATCTTCTATGATTAGTGGGATTCCTTTGACTCCTTCAGCCTCGATGGTTTGGGTGTCGGAGATCCCCGCCTCTACTGCTACCCAACATGTGGATTCTACTCAACCCATACAAACGAACCCTTTCGGATCTCTTTTTGGTACTCCAGTTTACAATTCTCAGTCAATACCTTTAGTCTCTAATCCATTTTCTTTTGGTATGCCCAACATGATGTTGCAACTCTCATCCTCTATTCCACCGACCAATGTGAATCCTAGTTTTGGACTTGGGGGCATGTCTCCTCCATATTCTCCTCTCTCATTTGGTGGAGGTCATATTCCCCAAATGAATACTACAGTTGGAGGTTGGACTCCTTTTTCTTCTGGGTCTAATCCTAGTCTTAATGCTCATGGATGGAGTGCTTAACTGGGAGGACAAGTCACTTCCTATATTTCGTCCTTTACCCCTTCTTCCTCCATGCCGATTCTAATTATTTTTTTATTATGGCGAATCCCTCTTTGTCTTCCGGAGTTCCATCCGAAGGGAGTCAGTTTCACACTATGGGAAACCCCCATCCCGCAGTCCCTTTAGCTAGGGGCAACATATATAACCCGTATTATGCCACTTCCGCAGGTATGGTGTCTGTTATCACGTAGTTTGTACTTGGAAGTAAAAGGAAGGTGAAAGAAAGGAAAACTGGCGAAACTGAGACTATCCTACTACTGTCACCTTGATGGGATAACTCTTTCTGTTTAGGGTGGTAGGCCCAGGGGAGACGTCCCCAGTGACTCGGGGTTTTGAGAAGGCAAAGGCTTATGGCTAAGTAAGAGTTTTCCCCCTCACAAGTCACAACCGATCAAAATGTCCATCAATGATAACCAAAAGTGTACCTGCCCGAGACAAAGCAACAAGAAAACTATATATGTGCAAGATCACTTGTTGGTTAGTACTTCATATAATCAAGGACCTCTGATATAAAGAAATTCATTGATAATATTGATGAAGCAAATCAATGATGTATAATAACAAATAACCACAATACTTCACTTCACAATAAATGCTAAAAAATCTTCACAGTGAGCAATGCCTATTTACAATATCAATGTCACAAGTACCAACATTCATTAGAAGCAATTATTACTACGCTTTAGCCAATCTTTCAATTACTTTAAAGATGTAAATAATGTTGCATGGATATGATTATAGCATAAGTAAATGATAGCAACAATTGGGTTAGTAAGTGTTAGTCTAAGCTAGGGTTAGAAGGAGTTAATGATTGTTGAAAGTGTTTGGAAGTTATGATAAAAAAACACGCAAGTACAAGGTATTAGACTAATGCATTATTAGGGAAAATGGAGTCAAACTAGATGCAAAGGTTGAAGGGATGAAATTATAGTGTTAGGGCCAAAGACAAGAGGGATATGATGGTTGAAGTGTTGTTAAGACAAGTCCTCAACCTATCAACCCTAGGGGGAGACGACTCACTAAGGTGTAGTAAACCTAGGTCTTAGTGCATCTTCCTCCTTCTTTAGCTCAAAGGGAAAAGCAAAAAAAAATGGCTAGCTTGAAGAGTGAATGGTAAGGTGTTGCAATGGAAAGGCCTTAGAATTTATCTTCAACAAATAAAATGGCTCTTAGCATAACCTAGTAGGGACTTAAAACAAGGACACCAACATGTGCTTGTTTCCTAGGGTTTAATTTAGCAAATTATATTAAAAAAATGCAAGTAAAAATACCATAACCATTCAAGCAAAGAAGGATTTCAGAAATTCACTTACATTCACCAAGTATCATTAATGTCAAACCCTAGTTGTAAACCTTCCACCAAGAAAATGCAAAAAATAGCCAAGAAAAGCCTCCTTCAACAAGTGCGCACTAGTAATTTCAACAAAAAACCCTAAAGAGGGCGCAAATTTTAGACCTCACACAAGTGTGAGTGAAAGATGATCTGAAAATGAGAGTAAAAACCCTCAATTTATACCATACGATGACCTTAATTTAATTTTAGGTCACCAAAAGGCTAACATAGCCAAAATACATAATAATATTTTTTTTACATTAAATGTCATAATCAAACCCTAATCAAGCAAATAATGAGGACGTCATGCCCTTTTAGGGTGACGTTAGCCATTTATAGGGCAACGTTGGCCTCCTAGAGAAAAACGTTATGCCTCCTTGGGCCTCCGAAACAAGCCACTCATGACACATGTGCCACAACTGCCTCCCAAACCTCCACAAATGTTGGATGACGTCATGAACGTCCTGGGTGACATCATGGCCTTTCAAGGCCAACGTCTTGGTGGAAAAGGCACAACCCCCCCTGGGTATAGATCTGCTCGGTTGTCTCTAGTGGAACGTCCTCCTCTTTCCCGATGCAAACCCTCTGACCTATCTTTGCCCCTTGCTGGGGTCTCAACATCCATTTGGTGGGATCTTAGCCCCATGGAGGTCCGAACTAATCATCTCCCCATGTGTACCTGTCCAATATGGTATCTGTCCGTCGGGTATGATCCTGCACATCAACAAATACGCCCCCCATGGGCTCATAAGTCACAGGGATCATAGAAATGTCAATCACATCTAATCATCAATTTTATTAAACATATGCATAAAACCCCTTTCACTTAGTCAAGTGCTCAAAGGCATTATACAAATATGCAAGCCAAGTTTGGAGGAAGTGACAGGGCGTCCTATTGGGTAAATGCTCACTGGATGTGGGATATTTCTGAGAGAAATAAAATCCAAGTCATGTGAGTGGATGAGGTGGAGAAGGGATGTCTGAGAAAGGGGTGCAGTGATAGAAGGGAAATGTATGGCTTACTTGTGGGTGCCTCTATAGAAGGTGAGTTGCACCTGTCCTAGATGAAAATGTTTCCAACCCCATTCATGCCTTTTATCTTTATCATTTATTTCTTTTTCTTTAAAGAAGCTAAGCAGGGGACATTGTCCTGGTGTGCTGACCATTGGTGGAAATGTTACCCACAAGCACTTTCACACAAATGAGAAGGTTGACTCGTGATGAGACCCCCTTTCTCTTGGCTATGCCACCAAGAGCCACTACCCTGGCATGGTAACCAGCTGCTAATAGTGTCATACTACTAGATGCCCATGGACCTAATAGGATGGCTCGTGATGAGACCCCCTATCCTCTGACTAGGTCTTGTTTTATTATTCTTTTATCGGTCCCTCTATTTCTTGCTGAAAATCCTTTTATTGCTTTCTTGGGGATCCTTGGGTGAAGCATCTCGAGGTTTTATTTTTAGGATTTTATCTTTTTTCGACTGCTTTTACCCTCTGGGCCTTTAGCCCCTTTTTCCCACAAGGTAAGGTGAAACCCTTAAATAATTGGCCAACCCAATGCCTGGACCAGTGTAATGCGATGGATGAGTGGGAGTAAGATGGAAAGTGGTAAGTATGATGGAAGTGGACGATGACTTTTCATGAATCCCCCAGTGGCAAGTCAAAACCTATGGGCACAATCTTACTAGGGCATCCTGTCATTCCCCCTAGACATGGTCAAGTGGATAAGTATAAGATCCAAGCACCCGTTAGAAACAAAAAGAACTAAATGCACATATTCAAAGGTTTTGAGGATCAGAGTGACACATACCATGATACCCAGACTCATTGCCTCATGGAGCAAGATCCATCTTTGCTATAGGACCAGGTCGAGGTGATGGATGTTGTTGTTGCTGACAAGGTGGAGGCATTGAAGAAAATAAAAGATGGGCCCTCCAAGGCCATGCTCAAGTCAATCTGGCTCTCAGTATTCCATGTCTAGGACCCATGGGCCTTGAGACATAATCTCCTTAGTTATCCCTAAAGTGGGGGATAACATCTGGCTCCAACTCAAGAACATGTGCTCAGCGTAGAGCGTATGAGAACCTCAACATCTCTGGCATATCCTGTAACCTGCTTGATCTCAACAAAACTATTAGCAATCATTTGGGATGGAGATATCACCCCCAACTCATATATATATAATTGAAAGAAAGCATGTGTACCAATGTGAAAGCAAACTACTCTAGCATGAAATGCAATTGGTATATACAATGAATGCAAATGCCTACCTACTTACCTGCACTTGCTTGTGAAGTCAGGTCCCCCCACCTTGATGGGGTTTGAGGTGGTGCCCGCTGACCGGTAATGGGAGCCTTCTTCCTTCCAAAGTGGACAAGTAGTAAGAGTCGTTAACTGATTTTCTTCCAACTTTGAAAGGTCCAAGCCAAAATTGAGTACTTCATTTGACATTAGTAGGCTCCCCTTTCTTGGTATCCCACATCCATACTTCTTCCCCTTTCTTGTATTCTCTGATCTTGAATTTGGTTGTTTCCTGAACAACCCTGGTGTATTTTGCAGAGGAAGGGGGGTGGGATTCTGCTGTAAATACTTCCTACTGGGAAGGCCGAATCAGTATATCACTTTCTCCTGTCTTTCGTAATTTTACAATCCCAACTTCTTTGTCTTTATACTTGTCTAGAAGTTGCTAGTATTCTTCTTTCTTGTGCCATTGAATCTGATCAAAGTCTTCCTCCGTTGCAAAAGGCATATCATCAGGAGAAAATTCAGGAAGACTTTTCATGATTTTTTCATGTGCTTTGTCATCTTTGATGGGATTACTAGCTTCTTGCACATGGGTTCTAGTCATTGGCACATTCAGGAGATGACCTATGGTTCCATTGTTCAAGGGTATATTCACATAAGTGAGGTCCATCTCAAGAGTACCTCTCAGCTTTGAGGCAAATTTCCTAGACAACAACATCCCCCACACATATGGGATGTATACTACTACTATGTCAATGTGGATTATTCTCTGAGGGTTTTCTTTAAGGAAAACTTCCACATTTTCAATTACCCCATGTGTGGGTATGGCTCTGGATTCAAAGCCACACACATTCCTGTAAGGTCGTGTGACTTTTAAGCCTATTTGTTGCATGACCTTAAGAGACATCATATTGGCACTGGCCCCTGAATCCAGCATGCAATTGTTGAGGCTTTTGTTATTCATCAGCAAGGTCATGAAAAAGGGCGGGTGTTCATCATACTGGACGCTGAAGTGATCAACTTGTAACATGATAGGAGGGTCCATTGGTCCATATGATCCCTTTAAGAAATTATCAAACCTCTATTTAATAGATGGTACCTTAATGACTTCTCTTAGAGGGATAGTTACGTACATCTTGGATAGTGCTGCTTCGAAGTCAAAGTTTAAATCCACCCTCTCGGTTTTGGATGCCTTAGGAAGGAGAATGTCCAAGGGTGGAGGTTTTTTTTGAGTTATTGCAGTAATGGTAGAGATAGGTTGGTTTATATTAAATTAAGGTCATTGGTATTGGTATGGTCTATACACCTGAAATTCTTGTTTCTTCAACTTCTCTTTTGATTCTTGATCTAAGTTGTTTATCACTTCCATCCTAGCCTTCCTGGTTGCTTCTTTTATTCCCTCTCAATGTTCCTCAGGAGTGATATTTAGAAAAATCTGGGGCCCTTCTATAATATGGCCCACATTTTTTACTTGGTCATGGCCTCCATTGTTGTAGGGACACTCATGTTCCCAGTGTGCTTCACTACACTGCAAACAACAAGGATTTTCATCCATGACATTTGTAGGAGATAAAGTATTAGGAACCTCTTGATCATTCTTCGGTTTATAGATTTGGTTCCCATTTTGGAATTGGCCTTTGTAAGGGAACCTTGGTGCTTGGATCTGGGCTCTTTCCAGGTTGACAATCCTATTCATCATTTGCCCTTGATTTTTCATCATTCCATCCATGGTCGTTTGGAACTTTGCTAGGCTAGTGCAAATATCTAAGGAAGGCTCAGCGTTGTGGACTATCTTGGGTTTAATGTCCATTTTGGCCCTTAGGTTTGATAAAGGCTCAATCTTGGATGAGTGGAGGTTGCCTTCAATCTTTGTAGCTAATTCTTGAGCTTCTTGGATTGTTTGGGGGTTTTTGTCCCTGAGGAGATACCCTAGTTGACCAGTGAAAGCTTTGGTGTAGATGTAAACAAGGAAATTATTAGTCGGATGATGGCTCATAGGGATCTTCTACAACAGGGTTTCAAACCTAGTGTGGAACTCTCGAATGGTCTCATTCTCATGTTTCCAAAGGGAATTCAACCTAGTTAACAACATGTTGGGGTCTTCTTTGATACTCCATCTCTTGAGAAAGGCCTCTTCTAATTTATCCATAGTCTTAATACTGCCATCAGGAAGACTGTGATACCAATGTCTTGAAGCATCAAGGAGAGTAGCAGAGAACAGTTTCATGACTAAGTCTTCAGCGTTGTCACTAACGGGGTGAAGTTGAAAAAACGCCCAAAAATTATTCATATTCTCTTTGGCATTGATTGCATCAATATCGGTAAAATTAGGCAACCACTTCTCATACTTGGGTGGCAGTTGCCTAGGGTAGCCTAGTATAGCTGACATGTCTAGTGGTTTGAGGAGACTGGATGACCATTGTCTTTGGTTATTGGTTGGGTTCGGTGCATTGGTATGAGTTGTTGTGCTAGACATTGTGTTTAAAGGAAGACTCCCTCGGAAAAGTGATTTTACTACAGGAGAGTTTCGGGGAGGCTTTCTTCTAAAGGACCGAGGAGGGTTATTGTACCTCCTTGTGGTTTGTGGAGTAGCCAGATAATTTACTTGAAATTATCAATAAGATAAGGGAAATCACCCTTAGTGGAGTCGCTAGGTAAGCTTGTAAGATAAGGATTCTTTGAGGAAAGGCTTACCGAAAAAGTGTCATCTTTGAGGAGAATTGACTCAGTGTTCCCCGACAACGACACCAAAATGTTATCGCGAGTTTGTACTTGGAAGTAAAGGATAGGTGAAAGAAAGGAAAGTTGGTGAAACTGAGACTATCCTACCATTGTCACCTTGATATCATAGCTCTTTCTGTTTAGGGTGGTAGGTCCAGGGGAGACGTCCCCGGTGACCTAGGGTTTTGAGAAGGCAAAGGCTTATGGCTAAGTAAAAATTTTCCCCCTCACAAGTCACGTCTGATCAGAATGTCTGGCTAAACAACCAATAAAGATGAATGATAACCAAAATTCTACCTGCCCGAGACAAAGCAACAAGAAAACTATATATGTGCAAGATCACTTGCTGGTTAGTACTTCATATAATCAAGGACTTTTGATATAAATCAATTGATTGATAATATTGATGAAGAAAATCAGTGATGTATAATAAAAAATAACCACAATACTTCACTTCACAATAAATGCCAAATAAGCTTCACAATGAGCAATGTCAATTTACAATATCAATGTCACAAGTACCAACATTCAGAAGCAATGATTACTACGCTTTAGCCAATCTTTCAATTACTTTAAAGATGTAAAGAATTGTGCATGGATATGATTATAACATAAGTAAATGATAGCAACAATAGGGTTAGTAAGTGTTAGTCTAAGCTAGGGTTAGAAGGAGTTAATGATTGTTGAAATTATTTGGAAGTTATGATAAAAAATCACTCAAGTACAAGGTCTTAGACTAATGCGTTATTAGGGAAAATGGAGTCAAACTAGATGCAAAGGTTGAACGACCAAAATGATAGTGTTAGGGACAAAGACAAGAGGGATATGATGGTTGAAGTGTTGTTAAGACAAGGCTTCAACCTATCAACCCTAGGGGAAGACGACTCACTAAGTTGTAGTAAACCTAGGCCTTAGTGTGTCTTCCTCCTTCTTTAGCTCAAAGGGCAAAGAAAAAAAAAACGGCTAGCTTGAATAGTGATTGGTAAGGTGTTGCAATGGCAAGGCCTTAACATTTATCTTTAGAAAATAAAATGGCTCTTAGCATAACTTAGTAGGGACTTAAAACAAGGACACCAACATGTGCTTGTTTCCTAGGGTTTAATTCAACAAATTATATTAACAAAATGCAAGTAAAAATACCATAACCATTCAAGCAAAGAAGGATTTTAGAAATTCACTTACATTCACCAAGTATCATTAATGCCAAACCATAGTTGTAAACCTTCCACCAAGAAAATGCAGAAAATAGCCAAGAAAAGCCTTCAACAAGTGCGCACTAGTAATTTTAGCCAAAAAACCCTAAAGAGGGCGCAAATTTCAGACCTCACACAGGTGTGAGTGAAAGATGATCTGAAAATGAGAGTAAAAACCCTCAATTTATACCATACCAATGACCTTAATTTAATTTTAAGTCACCAAAAGGTCGACACAACCAAAATACATAATAATATTGCTTTTACATTAAATGACATAATCAAACCCTAATCAAGCAAATAATGATGACTTCATGCCCTTTTAGGGTGACGTTAGCCGTTTCTAGGGAAACATTGGCCTCCTGGAGCAAAACGTTAGGCCTCCTTGGGCCTCTGGAACAAGCCATGCATGCCACACGTGCCACAATTGCCTCCCAAAACCTCCACAAATGTTGGATGACGTCAAGAATGTCCTGGGTGACGTCATGGACTTTCAAGGCCAATGTCCTTGTGGAAAAGGAAAAACCCCCCTGGGTACAGGTCTGCTCAGTTGCTTCTGGTGGAATTTCCTCCTCTTCCCTGGTGCAAACCCTCTGACCTGTCTATGTCCCCTGCTGGGGTCTCAACATCCATATGGTGGGCTCTCAGCCCCATGGAGGTTCGAACTAATCATCTCCCCATGTGTACCTATCCAATATGGTATCTGTCTGTTGGGTATGATCCTGTACATCAACAGATACGCCCTCCATGGGCTCATAAGTCACAGGGATCATAGCAATGTCAATCACATATAATCATCAATTTTATTAAACATGTGCATAAAACCCCTTTCACTCAGTCAAGTGCTCAAAGACATTATACAAATATGCAAGCCAAGTTTGAAGGAAGTGATGGGGCATCCTATTGGGAAAATGCTTACTGGATGTGGGATGTTTCCAGGAGAAATCAAATCCAAGTCTTGTGATTGGATGAGGTGGATAAGGGATGTCTGGGCAAGGGGTGCAGTGATAGAAGGAAAATGCATGGCTTACCTGTGGGTGCCTCTGTAGAAGGTGAGTTGCACTTGTCCTGGATGCAAATGTTTCCAAGCCCATTCATGCCTTTTATATTTATTCTTTATTGTTTTTTCTTTCAAGAAGCTAATCAGGGGACATTTCCCTGGCATATTGACCAGTGGTGGCAATGTTACCCACAAGAACTTTCACAGAAATGAGAAGGTTGGCTCGTGATGAGACCCCCTTTCTCTTGGCTATGCC
>JASDQU010306210.1:50775-61531 GCA_032191745.1 Picea mariana
ATGCTCAGGTCGCTCCTGCTCTCGGTATTCCATGTCTAGGACCATGTGGGCCTCGAGACATGATCTCCTAGTTATCCCTAGATATCGGGGATAACATGCATAAAACCCCTTTTACTCAGTCAAGTGCTCAAAGACATTATACAAATCTACAAGCCAAGTTTGGAGGAAGTCACAGGGCATCCTATTGGGCTAATGCTCACTGGATGTGGGATGTTTCCGAGAGAAATCAAATCCAAGTCATGTTAGTGGATGAGGTGCATAAGGGATGTCTGGATAAGGGGTGCAGTGATAGCAGGGAAATGCATGGCTTACCTATGGGTGCCTCTGTAGAGGGTGAGCTGCACCTGTCCTGGATGTAAATGTTTCCAAGCCCATTCATGCCTTTTATCTCTATTCTTTATTTCTTTTTCTTTCAAGAAGCTAATCAGAAAACACTGCCCTGGCGTGGTGACAGGTGGTGGCAATGTTACCCACAAGCACTTTCACGGAGATGAGAAGGCTGGCTCGTGATGAGAGCCCCTTTCTCTTGGCTATGCCACCAAGAGCCACTACCCTGGCGTGGTAACTAGCTGCTAGTAGTGTCATACCGCTAGATGCCCATCGACCTAATAGGCTGGCTCGTGATGAGACCCCCTATCCTTTGACTAGGTCTTGTTTTATTATTTTTTATGGGTCCCTCTGTTTCTTGTTGAGAAGCCTTTTACTGCTTTCTCGGGGATCCCTGGGTGAAGCATCTCGAGGTTTTATTTTTAGGCTTTTATCTTTTGCCAGCTGCTTTTACCCTTTGGGCCTTTAGCTCCTTCTTCCCACAAGGTAAGGTGCAACCCTTAAATAATTGGCCAACCCAATGCCCGGACCAGTGTAATGGGATGGATGAGCGGGAGTAAGATGGAAAATGGTAAGTATGATGGGAGCGGACGATGACTTTTCATGAATCCCCCCAGTGGAAACTCAAAACCTATGGGCACAAGCTTACTAGGGCATCCTGTCATTCCCCCTAGACATGGTCAAGTGGATAAGTATAAGATCCAAGCACCCGTTAGAAACAAAAAGAACTAAATGCACATATTCAAAGGTTTTGAGGATTAGAGTGACACATACCATGATACCCGGACTTGTTACCTCGTGGAGCAAGATCCACTTCTGCTACAGGACTAGGCCGAGGTGATGGATGTTGTTGTTGCTGACAAAGTGGAGGTGTTGAAGGAAGAAAAGATGGGCCCTCCAGGGCCATGCTCAAGTCGATCTGGCTCTCGGTACTCCATGTCTAGGACTTGTGAGCCTCGAGACATAATCTCCTTAATCACACCACTCAAAGCTTTAAGTTACTAATCATTAGTTTTATTTACCTGACTTGCTGCATATAGGAAAGTAATATTAACAGATCATACCATTAAATCCTTTCAAACCAGGCAAGATCTATCCATCTCTAAATCCTTATTGAACATTTTGAAGTAAGATGTGCTAGGCTTAACTCAATAGCAGTCTTGAGTTAACTTCTAGCGCTAACAGGTCCAACAAAGGAGAAATCGGATCTCATTAATGAGTATCATCCCTGACTTAACACACTCCACCCAAATGCAGAGGCCTTAGACGTATAGCACAATAAGGAAGATTTCCCTAATTAAAATTAGCATGTGTTACTCGGGTTCATTTCTGGGTCACCAAATACCACTCAAAAGTAGCAACAGGATTGCATACGCGGTTGTGTAACTAAGGTTTATTCCAAATAATTGCAAAAAAGGGAACTAATCTAGCAATTAGTATTCTATAAAATGAAACTAATCTAACACTGTTGTGGTTGATTTTAGAGTTGAAATTTAGTGATGTGAGTTCTTTTTATCTTTTTATGCAAGTAAAACTGAAAATATTAAGTGAACAACACGGGAAACAACCCCAAAGCCAAAAAAGGACACCAACACATGTTTCCCCCTAGGGGTGGGGAAACAAAGAAAACACGAGCTTTGTGGCTCACAAACTTATTTAACTTCTACACTACTTTATTTTTGGGATGGTCTTGATCTTTATAGTGCAAGACCAAGGCTTACAATGTTTTCCAAGTCAAAAATATGAACTAGATAATTCTTGGCAACTATGGGGGTTTCTGAAAGTGGTTTAATCTTCGAAATCAGGATAGAGCCTCTCCTTGTACCTGTTACTTCTGCAAGAAAAAAACAAGTTATTATCTTGAAAGATGGCTAAAAACACTTTGAGAAATGTCTTTGGTCAACTCCAAAATATGCAAAAAATTAAGTAAATCTAGGTTAAAGCAAGCAAAAGTAACTAAGGAGTGACAGCTAGAAAGCTAGCCTCCTTAGGCTCTTTTGGGCTGATTTAAAATCAGCAAGTAAAATAGCAAACAATCAATCTTAAAAGATGCCCACAGACACCTTTAAAGTATCTTGGAACACCCCTAAAAACCAGAAAATTTCTAAGTAAAGAAACTCTACTAATGCAAGGTAAAATAACCAAGGAGAGGGAGCTAGAGAGCTAGCCTCCTTGGGGTCTTTTGGGCTGATAAAAATCAATGAATAAAGACAACCAATTTTCCAGATATTTAAATGAAAGTACAGAAAACACTTGCTTAGACTTAGCTTTAAGATTTTCGATAAGATACTAATTCTAGCAAGGTTAAAAGAACTAGATCTAGCCACAAATGATAAATTCCTTTATATAGACTTTAGATCTAGTCTAGAAATTGCATGCAAAGAATTCGATTCAGATTTTTACTATTAAAATATCAAAGACTTAGATGCATTCAAACAGTAACCAATAGAATATAATATTTTTTGAAGGATTTTTCTGAGAAAGAGAAAGGATACGCCCTGTTTCTTGGAATTTTGAACAAGATGGGCAATAGAGTCCCAGAAGATGAAGAGGAGCTATGTCACTTGGCTTATGAGACTTGTGGATGGCATAACTGAATCCTTCCACCACTCCTAAGAAATGTGAGGCTTCAAGACCAAACTATCCTGCATCAAACTTGTTAATATATCGAACCACCTACAAGAAAAAGCTCATGCAAACATCTTAGTCAATCAATACATCAATGAATTGCATAAACTTTTAATGTAAATGATACAATAAGGCATACAAATAACCAACTTTGCAATCCCTACCCTATGGAACAACAATGTCCTTCAGATACGCAAATATTAATAAATCAAATGCAAAACAAGAATTGGTAAATATCATCTCATACAATGAATGCTTGACAATCAAAGCTCACACATTGAAACATCCCATGGACCTCCAAAGTCTTCTTTATTCACAACAATGACAGCAAATAGCGATTACAATATCCCTCCCAAGCTCTGACTAACTCACAAAAGGGGGGTTGACCTTCCTTTATACAAAAAAGGGTGAAGACTCCAAGGCAGATGCGCATGGGAGAGGAGGAGTGGCGCATGAGTGAGGTGGTAGATGAGTGGGGGAGATGGTAGGTGTAGTGGAGTGAGGTGGGAGTGGAGTGCGGGTAAGGGTGAGTGAAGTGAGGTTGGTAGGTGAGGTGATGTCGGGTGGGAGCTTTGGGATTGGCACCCCTCAAGGAGAATGCGCCAAGCAAGCAAGGATGTGTGTGTGAAGTCTTTGGGATCTCCTCCCCTCTGCCATGTCAACTAGACCATGTGCCCTCACTAGGAGAGGCCTTTGCCAACAGTACTCGAGACTCCAAAAAAGGAAAAACATGTTTCCGACATGTTTGCTAAATTTTAGGAATTCCCCTAAATTTTAGGAAAATTACTTAAAAGTCCTTTTTTTTTCCTTTTTGAGAGAAGATTACATTTTTGAGTGATTAAAATCACTTTTTTGCCTCAACAAAGAGGGGACAAGTGTTTAAGGGGTGCTTTGGCTTAGAAAACGAGCACAAATATGGCATCTGACAATGATTTATGCCATTTTTTACAACTTTATTGACTTTTACATTAAAAATGTCTGTTTTATGGTAAATTTTTTATTTGACTAAAACATTAAAAAAAACCTATGGGGGACTTGGCGCAATTTCCATATGACTCAATAGACATGACTTAGCATGAACTCATATACATTTAGACACTAGACATTGGTTATACCATGCCAAGGGCTAACCACCAGTACGCACTCCAGCTTTGGAGAAAATTTGAGTGAAAAAACTTACAAATTATTAATCGCCTAAACGACAAGAAATAATTAACAAGTGAAAAAAAACACTCTAGAGTACATGCTCATGCTCAAATCTTAGGTGGCCAATAGTCTTTTACAACTTTCATGCTCAAGTCATTTATTACAATGCCCCGAAGGAATGGAAATGCGGAAAAAGGGTGGTCTGATAGACCTACTGAATTTGTGAAAACTGACTTTTGAGCATCCGACTGCTCAGTGTTTGGCGGCTCATCTTCAAATCTAGCTAGTACAACTCGATGGATAACAGGTTCAACTATCAAACGTTGACCATGAGTTTCAGAGATGCCAGCAGATTGAGAGTGGTATTGAGAGGTATGTCTATAGGAGCACCCAGAGCAGTATCAACGAAGAGGATGGAGCGGATCTTCTGTCACGGTGATGTAGCATATGCAGCAGAGTGTCTGATCACCACCCAAAAGGATTCCGAAGGCAGAGAGAATTACCATCCACATATCAGAGAGCTTCTGAGTCAGTATGAGCCAGTGTTTGGGCCGATACCACCAGGGAGGCCACCAGACAAGGGGTTCCAGCATACTATTGAGTTGGAGGCAGGGGTTACACATGTGATCACCGCACCCTATAGACACCCCAAGAGATTCAAGGACACGATCAAGAAAGCAATCAAGGAATTGCTTGCGATGGGGCATATCAGGCCCAACACAAGTCCTTTTGCTTCTTCAGTCGTTCTGGTACTGAAGAAAGATGGCACAATGAGGATGTGCATAGATTACAGAGCCCTCAATAAGAAAACGATCAAGAATGGGTGCCCCATCCCGCGCATAGATGAGTTGATGGACGAGCTACATGGGGAAGTTTTCTTCACCAAAATTGATCTGTGGTCAGGATATCATCAGATCATCATCAAAGAGAAGGACATAGAGAAGGCAGCTTTCAGATGCCATTTTGGGCACTTCGAGTTTTTGGTCATGCCGTTTGGGTTGACCAACCCACTAACCACCTTTCCGTCTTGCATGAATCACATCTTCAAGGGGCAGTTGAGGAAGTACCTTTTGGTATTCTTCGATGACATTTTGATTTACAGCAGAACATGGGCTAAGCATTTGGCACACTTGGAGGTCTTCGACATTATGCAGGCACAGTCATTATATGCCAAGGAGTCCAAATGTGAGTTCTGGATGAGAAAACTATTGTACTTGGGGCATATCATCAGTGAGCAGGGAGTACAGGTTCATCGAGAGAAGATCAGGGCCATTCTGGATTGGCCAACACCCAAGAACCTCACAGAGCTGAAGGGATTCTTTGGGTTATGCAGTTACTACAGGTGGTTTGTCAGGGGCTTTTCACAGTTGGGAGCACCACTCACAGATCTAACCAAGAAGGGTGCTTTTCACTGGACAGATGAGTCATAGCAGACTTTTGAGAAAATGAAGAAGGTTATGAGCACATGCCCTGTTCTAGCCCTTCCAGATTTCTCTCGACCGTTTGTCTTAGACTGCGACGCATCAGGGGTGGGAATTAGAGCAGTTTTGATACAGGGGGGCCATCCCATTGTGTTCGAGAGCAGAAAGCTCAACGATTCGGAGAGACTCTATTTGATTTATGATAAGGAAATGCTAGCAATCATGCATGCCTTAACCAAATTCAGGCAGTATCTGGTGGGTAGCAAGTTTGTAGTGAAGACTGATCACAATAGTCTCAAGTATTTCCTAGATCAGAAAGACCTCGGTGAGAGAAAGCAAAAATGGGTCTCGAAGATCCAAGCCTTAGACTTTGACATTGAGTATGTTAAAGGAAAAAGGAATGTCGTAGAAGATGCCTTGTCCAGGAGGCCAGCAGGGTGTTCGATGATGGATATTTGCATAGACTGGAAGGCACATTAGTTGGTGGAGTACTCCAAAAACAAGTTTGCTTGTGAGTGGATGGACAGGTAGTTGATGATAGATATTGGGTGTTAGACGATGTCATTTTCTACAAGGACCGGATCTACTTGGTTCTGGAATCTACCTTAAAAGGGAAGGTTCTAAAGGTTTGTCACCATTCACCTACAGTCGGGCATCAGGGATTCTTCATAACCTACTGGCAGATCAGGGAGAGATTCTCATGGAAGGGTTTCAAAGTTGATGTACTGAAGCACATCCGGGAGTGCATGACTTGTCAACAGAACAAGTATGAGAAGACACACCACGCGGGGTTACTTCAGCCTCTACCCATTCCGGAGCAGAAATGGGAGAGCATTTCTATGGACTTCATTACAGGACTTCCTCGAGTGCAGGGCAGGGATTGTATATTTGTAGTGGTCGACGGAATGACCAAATTTGCACACTTCTTTGCCATACCCACAGACTATAAGGCCATACAAGTAGCAGAACTATTTTTCAGAGAGGTTTTCCGATTGCACGGTTTACTCAGGCAGATAATCAGTGACAAAGATGGGTGCTTCATCAGCAAGTTTTGGAAGGAGCTCTTCAGGTTGGTGGGCACAGAGTTAGCCACGACTACCATCTACCACCTGCAGACAGATGGACAGACAGAGATTGTCAACGAATGGGTGGAGGGGTATCTAAGAAATTATGTAGGGGGGTAGCAACACACATGGGTGAGATGGTTGCACATGGGTGAGTACTGTTACAACACAACTTACCACATGTCTATCAGGATGTCACTGTTTAGAGCATAGTATGGATACGATGCACCCTCTTTTGTGGAGACTGTGTTTGGGGAGAGCAGGGTCCTGGGGGCCAAAGACTGGGTTGAGGAGAGTCAAAGGATTCTACGGGTGGTAAAGGAGAACCTACAGGTAGTTCAGAACCAACAAAAGATCTATGCAGACAGACAGAGGATAAAGCGCAGTTTCGAGGTAGGGGACTTGGTTTTTCTACAATTACATCCATACAGACAGTCTTCATTGAAAAGAAGTGGGGAAGAGAAGTTGAAGCCTAAGTTCTATGGGTCGTATAGAGTCAATAGGAAGGTAGGCGAAGTGGCCTACGAGCTAGAGCTACCAGAGGGTAGCAAGATTCACAACGTGTTTCACAATTATTGCCTTAAAAATGCAGTGGGACAACAGGTGGCCATTTCAGAGGAGTTGCCACCCTTGGATGAGGGACAGTTGGAGTAAGTGCCAGAGTAGGTGCTAGAGCGAAGAGAGCGCAGGTTGAGGAGCAGGGTCATCTAGGAGTGCTTGGTCAGATGGAGGAGACTTCCAATGGAGGATGCCACATGGGAGGGAGAGCATATATTGCAGCACCCAGGATTGATGTTGCTTGAGGACAAGCAATCTCGGTAAGGGAGGACTATGATGTCCTGTTCCTAAGAATAGCCTAGGGAGTGACTTAGTAGTATGTCTGTTCGCGTAGACTATAGTCAGGCACAAATAGGGAACAAAGGGAGAAATAAGGGTGAATAAATGGCTAAACGATGAATTAAGCCAAAGAGCATAGGAAAAGTCACTTAAACCAAAGTCAGCGGAGAAATAGAAGAAAAAGGTGTTAAAGGGGGACTTAATTAAATAATCACATTCGACTTAGGAGGAAAGGCGCCTAGCTTAAGTGATGTCAACGGAAAATTAGATCAGGGGAGGTATAAGAACAGGAATTCGACCTAATTCCTCATTATGTTGTGATTTTGAGTTGAGAACAGGTTCCAGAGGAGGAAGTCGACCTCTTAGCTGTTTTGTGGAGTTCTGGAGGAAACCACAACCCAAATTGGTTTCGGTATTGGAAGACACACCATCCAGGTATTTCACTGTGCCAGATCAGGAGTATTCAAACCCAGTTCAGTCAGTGTGCATTGCAGCGAGTGAGGGCGCAGGGGTTTGAGAGACAGTTTTGTGTAGCTGGTTGAGCTCAGGTCAGATCCAGCCGAATCCTCTCGACCCAGTTGAGAGGAACACAGGGCGCTTCATTTGAGATATCGTTTGTTTGATTCTGACGGAGGACCACCAGGGCGCACCAGTTTTTCATTTAGGGCGCAACTTCCAGAGAAGCACATTCAGTGATCGAGAGAGTTCACCGGTCCAGAACCAGAGAAACCCTTCCGACCCAATACAGAGCATACCAGGGCGCTCAATTTTAGCCATACATCACCAGATTCCGACAGTGGAATCACTAGGGCACACCAATTGTCCAGGAGAGGGGCACAAACCCTCAGGGGGTCCCATCCGGGATCCAGTTTGATCAGTAGTGGACCGATCTTCAGTCTGACAGTCACCAGGAGGAGCTGTGAGGTCAGGGCGCATCATTTGGGATAGATTCTAGGCAGATCAGACGAGTATTTCCAGCAAGGCGAACTTTCCAGACATTTGCAGCAGTTGTCGTGAGTACCCGAGATTGCATCCAGCAGATCTGTGCATGCATGTTGCCGATTCTTCCCGATCTTCTGTATACGGATATTTCTTGTTGTTTTGCATTGTATTCCAGCGACGATCAACTCTTATGAGATCTAGCTGATGAGTATTTCCTATATTTCCTACATGCACATTGTATTTCCTGCTATTCTCCATAATACTTGCTATTGAGTTGTGTTGGTTCCTTTATTTTGTATGCATCATATATTCTGCTCAAACACTTATTTATATGACACACACATGCGAAAATCACCAAGCATGTTAAACAAGTAACTAAAACGCATCCAGAAACCCCCAAAGTATCAGATCTGTGAACCGAGACAGCAGTTTCAGCAGAATCTATCTAGATCCATTGGATCAAGGATACTTCATTTTGGAGGGGTAGATATAATTCAACTGCTCTCCTAAAAAGATAAAATTACAGTGAACTGTGAGATGCACTCATGAATCATGATATCGATGTTTAAGACGGGCCAAGGAATATACCATAATAAATCTGACTCAAGAAGATGAACTTGCTCCAGTGAAAAATGACAGTATTCAGAATGCCATAACCAAGATCTCTCAGGTATTTTTCTTGTTATTTAAACCTTGCATCTCTGACAGAAGCCAGTTCTAGGAAAATAAATTAGAAAAGAAAACTAGTATATCTTCATCAAAGCAACAATGCTATAGTTCTTGTCCAGCAAATTAGAACAATTGGTTTAAAAAATAATCATAAAAAGCAGAGTTGAAAAGGTATTAAAAGTTTCAAACCTCATCAAATATCCATTCAGCAACACCACTTTTCCTTAAAATATTAAGGTACTGAAATGTAAATTCAACTATTTCTTCCATATGCTCTGCAATATAAAAATAAGAGATGAGAGATTATGTATGCAATTGATCGAGCATAAAATAAGAGAGTAAAAGCAACCAAAACTCATCCAGCAAAAGAAAAGGTTTCTCTGCAAATTTTTAACAAAATTGGATAATGTGAGTTTGAACTTTCAACTGATTACAGAAATCAGAAATGAAGATTCTCCTCATGCACTGTTAAATATTAAAATATTTTCAGTTTTAGTAGCGGAGGATATAAGCTCCATTGTATATACCTTTCCACCTTTTGTTTTGCGAATGTAAATATTTTCATTTGAATATAAGATGTATTTTTCAAAAAAAAGATTATATAATCAAAATTGAATCGAGAAAAAAAAATATTTCAAACAGCATACATAACAACAAAATTCTATGACTTGTAGAAAGATTTGAAAGCAAAAAAAAATCACCTTGCCCTGCATCAGTAAGTTCAATTGTTACTCCAAAAAATGCATATTCAAAGCTACTATCTGTCTCCCCTGCACTCAAGCTGCTTGCCCAACCTGTACAACTTCAAACATTTATACACATATGCAATAATTTTACAAAAACTACAGTCAATCTAATGGCTTGAAAAATAAAATTAATGTGGAGAAGAGTTAATGTGTAATGTCCACATCTGCTTAGAACCAAAAATCAACGAAAAAGCAACCCACTAGCTTATCTAATTCCCGTAGGCTGAGTTGGGAAATGTGTAAGGGAATTACATCATGACTTATGTCAATGGGGGTTCGAAAGTCATATTAATTAATTATGACTAAGTCATTTAAATGAAAAAGAAAGGAAAAGAATAGTCACTTTATTAAATGAACTAAAATGAAATAAAAGTGACTTATTAATTAATTAATGAGAAAATAGAATATTTCTCATGGGGAAAATACAAAAGAAGGAAAAGAGGAATTCTCCTCGTTCATTCATTCAATCAATCAATTACATTGGGTTTCGAAAGCTCTCGTGGCTTTTTCTAGCGTTGAGAACTAGGTTACCAGGATACGGATACGGATCCGCTAGATTTTTGAAAAGACAGGGTCCGGATACGGCAAGGATACGTCAAGTACAAAAATATATAATAATAATTTTTAAATTTAAAAAATATATATCCAAAGTTAAGAATCAAAACATCATGAATCACAACATTAGAACTGAAATCATTTAGAAAATTGAACACAGAAATGATGCATCTTGCTTATACAAAAAGGATAATCATAATACTAAATAGTAAATACAAAAATGAGTGTCTCATCAATGACATATCTAAAGTTAAGAATCAAAACATCATGAATCACAACATTAGAACTGAAATCATTTAGAAAATTGAACACAGAAATGATGCATCTTGCTTATACAAAAAGGATAATCATAATACTAAATAGTAAATACAAAAATGAGTGTCTCATCAATGACCACTCTTCTAATATGATAATGTAGAGT
>JASDQU010306210.1:62161-74847 GCA_032191745.1 Picea mariana
TGCTTTCTCGGGGATCCCTGGGTGAAGCATCTCGAGGTTTTATTTTTAGGCTTTTATCTTTTGCCAGCTGCTTTTACCCTCTGGGCCTTTAGCCCCTTCTTCCCACAAGGTAAGGTGCAACCCTTAAATAATTAGCCAACCCAATGCCTGAACCAGTGTAATGGGATGGATGAGTGGGAGTAAGATGGAAAGTGGTAAGTATGATGGGAGTGGACGATGAATTTTCATGAATCCCCCAGTGGAAACTCAAAACCTATGGGAACAAGCTTACTAGGGCATCCTGTCATTCCCCCCAGACATGGTCAAGTGGATAAGTATAAGATCCAAGCACCCATTAGAAACAAAATTAATTAAATGCACATAATCAAAGGTTTTGAGGATCAGAGTGACACATACCATGATACCCAGACTCATTACCTCATGGAGCAAGATCCATCTCTACTACAGGACCAGACCGAGGTGATGGATGTTGCTATTGCTGACAAGGTGGAGGCGTTGAAGAAAAGAAAAGATGGGCCCTCCAGGGCCATGCTCAAGTTAATCTGGCTCCCGGTACTCCATGTCTATGACCTGTGGGCCTCGAGACATAATCTCCTTAGTTATCCCTAAAGTGTGGGATAACAATGTCCATACAAACTTTTATGAGTTAGTTTGGAGGAGGATATTATCCTACCAGACAGGGCCATGGTATATACCAGAACCCTGGGGTGCCTGCAATCCCTCAACACCAATCCTTCCCGAGAGCATGGGCTTAGACGCTGCAACTCTGGCTCCCTTTTCTGGCCACACTTAATCTTCCATATTTTTTCAAAATTAATGAATGACCCTATGTGTCACGATCCGTTATGGCCCCACGTCCCCACCAAGCTCTCTTCAGACATTCCAAAATTCGAGGGCAAGACTGGTGAGGACCCGAGTGATCATGTGACTACTTTTTATCTTTGGTGCTCATCCAACTCCCTTAATGAAGATTCTATTTGTTTGAGGCTATTTCAACGCACCCTCATGGGGGTCACCACGAAGTGGTACATTGAGCTACCAGTGGGCACTTACATAAACTTTAATCAGATGGTTTTGGTCTTTCTCATCCACTTTCAGTTGTTGGTTCATTATGATGTCGGCATAGAAATTTTGTCATCCTTCCTCCAAGGTAAGGCCATGCATATCTCAGACCATATCCGAGAGTGGCGTATATGAAAGAGGTTGATCAAAGCATACATTCCTCCGTAGTTTTCATTGGAGTGGTTCCTTAAGTCCTTATTACCTTATATTTCGAAGGATGTTTCTATATCCGAAGTAACATCTGAGGAAGAAGCTATTTTCAAATCCCAACAACTAGACCTCATATATGCTCAGTTTGGGATGATGTATGAAATTATTCTTGACGCACCACGATCAAACTATGACCCTAGAAAAAATCCTAGGCCTCATGTCAATGGCATCATAGGCTCTGCAAATTCTAAGTCTATAGACTCGGTGACAAACTAGTTGAAATATTTGTCTCTAAGCAAGCCTGTAGTAGGACAAGCTTCAGCTTCATCCTCCACTCCCACTCAGTCGGCGGATGTGCATTTTGTATAGTTGTCGACCAACCCAAATGGTAACCAGCAACCAAGAGGGAATAGAAGGAAAAGATGAGGTAATAATCGTAAGGGTGGAAAAAATAAGAATAAATCCAAGGACGACACTAACAATGATAGATCGAATAATAATGTTGGTGAGGGAAAAAAAGAAAAATGAAATGTGAAGTTTCCTTGTAAACTTTGTAAATATGATCACCTTACCCCCCTATGCCCCAAAATTAAGGAAGCCTCGAGGATCTTATTATAGCTGCCTGTTGTGCTGACAAATCTGTTTATGCATAATCAACACATGGATTCAGGGACCTCCAACACCGAAAATGCGTCGAGCGGGAGTCAAAACCCATTGACACATGAAGGTGGCCATCTATGTGTCAATATGGTCAAGTCTCAGATTGGTGTAGCCACTCAATCTCATAATTATAGTTCTTCACAGACTGTTATAGGTCCAAAGTATCCCCCTCCTCCAAAAACACCCTTGTAGATCGAAAAGTAGGAACCTTCGCCTTGTATTCTGAAAGGAGTACTAAAACGCTCTGCCCACAATCCTAATGCCAGAGATGCCCAAAACTATTTGATTGTCAAATATATGGGTCAAACCCCTTGTGCGATGTCGGCTTTGGAGGTGCTCCAGACATGTCGGACTTCACATAGGAACTTCTTGTTATCTGCTTTAGGATATCTAGACCCGTGTGTCTTGAAGGTTATTAAGTTTGACGTCACAGATGTTAAGCCTCACTTACCTTTCCACATGGCCTTTCAAATCCATGTGGAGTACACAAAAATTACCATCAAACACATTGTAATTGATGAAGGTACCGCAACATGCATGATGTCCCTAACCTATTGGAAATCCATTGGCTCTTCAACTCTATCCTAATCTATGACTATGTTGACTGCATTTGACGGGTTTTTATTTCGACCCCATGGAATTATTCTCTCTTTTCCGGTCCATTTAGGTGGAAAGGCAGTGGAGGTTGATGTCTAGGCAATGGATACGCCTCTTGACTATAATTTACTACTAGGGCGTAATTGGAATTATGCCATGACAATAGTCATGTCTTATGTTTTCCACAATCTATGTTTTCCTCACGAAGGGAAAATAGTGACGATTGGTCAATTGTCCTTTGTGCACACTATTCCTAATGCATCAGTTGGACCTTCGGTCCCTATGGTCGACAATTCTCAACAGAAAACTAAGGATGTTGGTGTCAAAATGCATTCCTCTCTCATTGGTAGCTTTGATTTCGTGGCACCAATTCATCACATTCATGCTAGTTCCAGTGAGTCTTCATCGTAGATGAGGTTCGTTCGTTTTCGTACTTTGTATTTAAACGACTCTTGGACCCTACCTTCCTCGACTATGTCATACAAAGGTCAATCGCACATTGGGATGACAATGTCACTATCAACGACAAAAGTTGTGTATCAGTCTATTCTTGATGCTATTGTTGACCCATATCGTTCTCCTCGCAGAAAAATGAGGAGGATCATGTTCTAGATTCCGTATGGGTTGTCCAATCATCTTGTTTGCATGATTTCCTCGATGATACTTTACCTTCGGATGAAGCCATCTTAGAGGCCATGTATGGTCCTAATAGGCCTTGGGACGATATGCATCATCGCTCTTGTTTACTCCTAGAGCTTGTTAGGATCGAACATGATGAATTTAGATATACCTTGAGTGAGATGGTCGGTCACATTGTGGTTCCATTATGTACGCATGGTATTTATGTTGTAGGAAACATGGAAAATGTTTCTTCTACCGTCACAATAGACATCTCTCGAATTCTTGGAAAAATTGAGAATGTATATATCGGTGCAAATTGTTTTCCTGGAGAAATCCAGATCTACATCGATCTCTTCAAATAATTTCACGATGTATTCGCTTGGTCGTATGAAGAGATGTCAGGGATCGACCCCAACATTGTTGAACATGAGATCAAGACCTATCCAGATGTTAGACCTATTCAAAAACTTCTTAGAGTTGTTAATCCTAGGAAGGCCCTTGTTATTAATACAAATGTAGAGAAGCTACTTAATGTTGGTTTCATCCACCCAGTTCCCTTGACTGAATGGGTGTTCAACCCCGTTCCCGTGACTAAAAAACAAGGAACCATCCGCGTATGTATGGATTTTCGAGACCTGAACAAGGCTTGTCTTAAAGATAACTTTTCAACTCCTTTCATTTACCAGATTCTTGATGAGTGCGTGGGAGGAAAAATATTTTCTTTTATGAATGGATTTTTAGGGTCTAATCAAATTCAAATCAAACCCGAGGATCAACATAAGACGATGTTTATTTGTCCTTGGGGTACTTTTTCGTACCGAAAAATGTCTTTCGACCTTAAAAACATCATAACAACCTTCCAATGTGCCATGAAGTTTTCTTTTCACGATATCAAGCATATCGTCGAAGATTACCTAGATGATCTTGCTGCTCACTCTCGCAAGAGAGTAAATCACTCCACTCACCTTCGATTAATATTTGGGAGATGTCGTTACTATTGCATTCGGTTGAAACCTCACAAGTGCATCTTCTGTGTTAGGTATGGTCGTCTTTTACGATTCATAGTATCTGAACATGGGATCATGGTAGATCCTATGAAGGTTGATGCAATACCTCAATTGCCTCCCCCGCGCAACATTCGACAACTTCAAGGTTTACATGGGAAGGCTAATTTCTTACGTCATTTCATAGTGAACTATGCCAATTTAACTAAGGGTTTCATGCATCTTTTGAAGAAAGATACTCTATTTATATGGGATGAGCGATCTCAGGAATATTTCGATGCTCTTAAGAAACCCTTAGTATCAGCGCCTCTACTGAAGCCTCCAGACTACAATAGAGACTATTTGTTTTACATATTCGTGTCTGAAGGGATAGTTTGTCCTCACCTGGCATATCATAGGGGGGGAATACAATAATTGGATTTTTATTTTGCAAGAATTTGATCTCGATTTCGCTTCAGAAGTCTAAGAAATCGCTAGTTTTTGTCGAGTTGATATCAGATTTCCCTCGACTAGATAAGGAAATTTTTCATGACGATTCATTCATGGATAAACATATATTCCTTATATCATCTTCGGACCCTTGATATGGAGACATTCTAATTTATCTTCAAATCTTGAAGCTATCACAACATTTGTCGAGAGACAATCGATGATGTATACATCATCAGGCTAAAAACTACCTTATCATCGACGACACTTTGTATCGTCGAATAGTAGATAATATTTTACGTCATTGCTTGACTCACAAGGAAGATGAGTTTGTTCTCAATGACTGTCATAGTGGGGCTTGTGGTGGTCATTTATTTGGGATTGCGACAACCCAAAAAATATTACGAGCCGATTATTTTCTCCATCAAATTTTAAAGATTGTGTTGAAGTGGTCAAGAAGTGTCACCCTTACCAAGTGTTCACTCGGAAAATGCGCTTGCACCCAACCCCTCTTCACCCAGTCATCATCGTCGGTCCCTTCACCAAGTGGGGGGTATATTTTATGGAATGTAACCCTACTTCGGCTGGGGAGAATCAACATATCATTGTGGCCATGGATTACTTCACTAAATGGGCAGAGGCCATGCCTACCATTAAATCCAATGGTAAGACTGCAACATTCTTTGTTTTCAACCAAATTATGGCTCGGTTCGGAATCCCAAGAGAGATTGTCATTGATCATGGCAGGCAATTTCAGAATGAAATGATGAAAGAGTTAGCATAAAAACTAGGGTTTAAGCACGGTCATTCTTCCCCTTACTATCCCTAAGAAAATGGACAAGTAGAGGTGGTGAATAAATCTCTCAAGACCATCTTGCAAAAAATTGTCAGCCAGAGTAAATTTGAATGCCATCTGATGCTTTACCCTGCACTTTGGGCATATCAAACCTCAGTAAATACTTCCACTGGTTTTTTTCCTTTTCAGTTAGTACATGGTGTGGAGTCGATTCTTCCGATTGAATGCAAAATTCCTTCCCTCAAACTGGCAATTGAGCTCCTACCTGACAAATCCGATCTTGAAGAACGCCTCGTACACCTAGAACGTCTCAATGAGCAACATCGAGATGCCTCTATGGTTATCAAAGAAAATAAATGACGTTTTAAGGTTCAATATGATAGGTATGTATGTCCTTGGCAATACACTGAGGGTGACTTGGTTCTCTTGTATGACTAAGCCAAAGAACCCTTGGGGGTAGGCAAGTTCAACCCCATGTGGCACGGTCCTTATATTGTGTGACATGTCTTAGAGAAATAAACCTATGAATTGGAATATTATGAAGGGAATATGTTGGATGAGCCCAAAAATGGGATCTAACTTAAAAGGTATTACACTTGAGCCCTCAAGTTTGGGCATGACCTTTTGTATACTAGTGTATCTTAGTGTATATATATATATATATTCCTTTGTGTCATCGGCTTGCTTATCAAGTTTTCCCTTGGTTGGCAGATGTGAATAGAGTCTTTAATTTACTTAGAATTCATGGATGGTGCCAGTCGTCATACACAGAACATGGCTTCCGCCACTTGGGTCATTTACTCACCCGAGGGCCAACTGGTGTCTTCAGGTAGCGTTCGTCTGGAGCCATCAACGAATAATGTGGTTGAGTATAACGTCGTTATAGAAATATTGTGCGATGCCATGTCGCATGGTGTTCGGTCTTTATAGGTTCACTTGGACTCCTAGTTAGTCGTATGTCAATTAAACGACAATTACCGTGTGAGAGACCCTACTCTACTCCGAAGATTCCTACAGGTGCGACTTTTAGAATGATACTTTGATTTTCTTACTTATAATCACATACCTAGAAGTTCTAATCATGTATCTAATGCATATGCTAATTATATTTTAGATTGGAATTTGTCACATAACTAAGTAAAGAAAACACATTCATACACATTGTAACATATATAAGTAAAGCCGAAGACCAAAATTATATATATATATATATATATTTCACCCTTTCAAAAAATATGGTGTCATAGTACAAAATGGGGTTCACACCCTAAAAATACATATATGGCCAGTTCATAATATGACCATGGAATCTACGCCTGTGGCGCCAGATGCGTATCATGAAAGTACACTACGACATTTGTGAGACGCCGGAAGAGTCGCACCCACGAACGGGGTACACCCACCAACTGCCATTGCATAGCCTTTGGAAGATCCTCTACTTGAACCATAGGAATATTGTGCGTCAAAAGAGACAGGCTCCCCTGTACATTCTGCAGTACTCTCTCCACATCTCCTCCTGCGTGCTCATATCCTCGACTCCTCTGTCAATGTCGTGGGAATCCCTCTGGCCATCGCAGACCTACATCTACGTAATAAATCAATTGTGAATACTTGATGCCATACAAAAATATTTGTGTTTTTTTTTATTCTTATTAAAAAACAAAAAAAAATTAAATATATAAAAAAAATTCTTACCAATATCACCATAGGCAGAACCTAGTGGCAAAGGCATGTACAGATCTCCTCTGTAGTTGATCCCACCATAAGAGTAATCATCGATGGCTATAACGTGTTGGCACCACCAGAAAAAGAACTCATCATTGTAGGGGGTTGGAACCCTACCACATCCTGGTTGCATCATCACGTCAGTCCACCGTGACATGGTTGGATCACATGGTCCATGGGGAGTAATCTCTACTCTAGGGCTCAAGCCTGGAACCCGCTCAAAGAAAAATATAGAAATAATGGATGCAAATCCGAAATTCCTCTTTTTACCTTGTTTGCAATCCATTAGTTGGCTCTTCATGTTAGCCAGCATTAAGGTACACCAGTCATAAACAGTGGGTCATAAACACTCCATTGCATAGAACATGAGTGGCATTGATACTTGGTGTAGCAAGGCTGACCCTGAAATCCATGTAAGTACAAGCACGACGATCTTTAAGCTCAGGTTCTCGATCACCCTGATTGGGAGTTGGCTCCCTACTTTATTTGTTCCTGCAACACAGTGGGTGGCAATGTACTCATCCATGGTCATACCACCCCCAGTCCCTTGGGCCTTGAGATTCACTACCTCACCTTGGTGAGACAATCCTGTGATAAAATATATGTGGTCCACTTCAATCCTCAATGGTTTCCCATTGATATTGAAGGCCTTTGTCTCTGGATCCCAGTAGTTTACTAGCATCTAGAGTAACCTCACTTGAGCCCTCATTCCTTCGAGAGCCCCAAATTTATAAAGGCCGCATCATTTTAAAGCTTGTTGGGCCCCTCCATCTGTTTCCACTACTCCATCTATCTCTTCTTTCTCCCTCTCCCTCCATTCAATCACCTGCAAAGGAAAATCCATTTTTTGAGTTAACTCCTTTCAAAAAAGTGTTCACGGACTTGTATGTGGGATAGCTTTTTAACATTCATGCTGCATATACATGGACAACCTTCACCTTTCCTGTGTATATGGGGTCATATACGCGACCTGATGACCTGTCACCTATGTATACCCTAATTTACATATTACGCCCTCTAATACTCAAACAATGAGGACTAAAATTGAAATTTAAACCATTGAAATTGAAGTAGAGGTGATGGGCACTTACTTGGTCCAGATGGTTGTTAATTCCATTGATCGTAGCTCCTGCAATCGACACTTGAAGATCGTGGGAAAAATGGCCTAAAATGCACTATGTAGGTGAAAAAACTCAAATGGTATGGTAAAATAGTCTATTTTTACTATTAGTAGAAATTTTTTACCCACTTCACATAGTTTGTGTTAATTTTTTGACTTTATGGACTAATAGTGCAATGGAAAGAATTAGTTTTTGGTGGTTTTTTCCAGGATTTTTTTTGCGGTTTCCAACGTCATACCATCCGTTCACGCCTGTGGAAGGTATTTTTTTTCACCGACATATAGAATAGGTTGCCACTCCATTTTTCATTCTTCCATCATCCTATGACCATGATCCATATGCCTTAGGTACGAACCCATTTATTAATGACACAGAACCTTCTTACTGCTACTAGAAGTGTCTTTATTAAGTGGTAGAGGCTTACCAAACATGGGTGCCCTAGTTAGAACCTTTGTGCCATTTGGTACCCATGAAAACGTTATTCCATAGGACCGATAGTTCCTTATAGTTCCAATATGACTTTGCGTTCAAACCTCATATTCTTACTCAAAAGCATTCTAACCGTTACCTATGGAACTCCCCCTGAGTCTTGGTTAAACTCTTTTCCAACTCTCTAAAAAAGCGAAAAGATTGTCGAGTGAACTTGTCTCTTTCACACTCATTAAATGGATTTGAAAGGACGTCTACTTGGTGTAAATTTAACCTTTTTTCAGACCAAGTCACCATTGGATAGAAGAGTCAAGGAATACTCTAGTCACCATTGGATAGAAGAGTTCTCCTAGGTATTATTTTATACTTTTTTGGGCCTAGGGAACTGAATTTATGAAAAAGGACATTCTTTGGAGTTAAGTTATAATCACATTCCATCATCCTGCTTGTAGTATTGAGCCTGTTGTTGATTCTCGCTTTCTCATTACAAGCCTCTTACCTCAGCAATTTGCATTGCTAGCCAAGCAAAGCCTCTTTTATATCTTTTGCAACTTGATGCCCTATACCCTAAGAGGAAACATCCCCCCAAGTGTCCATGCCCCGCATGCACTTCCTTTCATTGAGCATAGGAATTTTCCACCGTTTGGAGTTTGTTTCTTACTCATGACACTCGTTTCCTCTCATGTATCATAACAATTATTTTCCTATGAAAAAACAAAAAAAGACAGGCGAGAAAAGAATGTTATCTGATATCGACAACAGTCGTGTCGCCTTTGAACATAGCACAAATCTTTTGAGTCCACTGTCATCCAAAGTTTGGGTTTATCACGACCTTAGTAAGTTGAGATTGTTACTTAGAGTTTACTGCTCCAACTGATTTTTCTTCCAGTCCTTATGGAGAGTTTGTTGATGTCTCCTGCATCACGAAGTTTCATCATCAAGTCTATGCTACCTGAGTTATCCATATGTCTCATGCTCTTGTTCAAAGGATTTCTTTAAGCCTGTGTTGTCCATTCCTCAGAACTCTTGACTTTGCATGTCGGCCATGTTATCACACAGTTTGTAGTAAGGATAAAAGGATAGAGAGGAAGAGGCAAACTGGTGTAACTGGAACCAAATCCCACCCAATGTCACCTCAATGGGATGGTTCTTTTTGTTTAGGGAGGTAAGGCCCAGGGGAGACGTCCCCGACGACCTGGTTTTTTGAGAAAGTTAAAGGGTTATTAGACAAAGATAAGTTTTCCCCCCTCACAAGTCACCACCAAGCAGATAGTCCGACTAACAGCCAATAATAAAGTATAACCAAAAAGAGAGATGCACCTGCTTGAGACAAAGCAACAAGAAACTGATATATGCAAGCTTGCTCACTTGGTTAGTACTTCATATAAATCAATGACTCTCTGATACACATATAAGCAATTGGATAATAAATTTTGACGAAGTTATTCATTTATAAAATAGCAATGATATATATTTCCACTTCTTCAATAAATGCTAAGTAAACGTGGTGTTCATTGCAACAATCAACACTTGATTCAATTAATACCTTAAAACCACCATTCAATTGCTTATATGACAAACGTTAGTTGCACAAATAATATTATAGCAAGGGATGACGGTAGCAGTAGGTTAGTAGGGTTAGTTTATAAGCTAGGTTTAGTAGTTAGGGTTTGATTCAAAGTTTTGAGAGTTGTTGTGATCAAGTTCACTCAAGACAAAGGTCTTTAGATCAGTGCCTTAGGGTTAATGGAGTCAAAAGTTGGGGACACAAGAGCTAAAGGATCAAAAAGATAGTACGGCTAAGGACTAGAAGGTGAAGCTTTGAGGTGTTGCTAGGGCAAGGCCTCAAAGTCAAAACCCTAAGGGAGAGAGGCTCACCTTGGTGTAGGGGAACTAGGCCTCAGTGCTCTCTCCTCCTTCCTTAACTAAATGGAAATGACGAATAGCTGAGAAAATAGCATAAAACTAAGACAAGAGGGTTTGAAAAGCAAGGTGTTGCTACAGCAAGGCTTTACCAGTAAACCCTAGAAAAATTGGTCCATCAGAGTGTAGAAGAACTAGGCTCTGATGCATCTCCTTCTTCTTAGCTTGAAAATAAAAGTGGCTAGAAAAATGAAGAGAAAAGAAGAGTGTAGCTACGGCTACGCTCTTCCCTCTTCAAACAATGGCTGAAAAATCTCTTAATGAGGACATGAGACAAGAACCTACTATGTGTGCTTGTCACCTAGGGTTTGTTCAACAAATTTATAACAACATATGTAAGAAATAACAATACAACCATTCAATAAAGAAGTTTTGTAGAAATTCACTTGCATATCACCAAGAAAAGCATAGCAAACCCTAGTTGTAACACCTTCCACCAAGAGAAATGCCAAAATATGCCAAGAAAGTCTTCCTTCAACAAGTGTGCCTGACAATTTCAGCCAAATAACCCAAGTCTAGTGCAAATTTCAAACCTCACTAATGAGTGAATGAAAGATCATGAAAAAATGAAGGTGAAAATACTCCATTTATACAGTACCATGACCTAATTTTACATTTTAGGTCATGAAAAAGGCCGACAAGGCCAAAATACTAAAATCATACTGTTTTACATTAAATGTTCAAAATTAAACCCTAATCAAGCTAAAGAGAGACGTCATGCCCTTTTCAGGGAGACGTTATCCCCTTCTAGGGAAAATGGGGCATACTGGAGAAAAACGTTAGCCCTCCTTAGGCTTCTCCAACCTACCACACATGCCAAAACTGTCAAATATGCCTCCCAAGATGTCCATAAGGCTGGGTGACATCATGATCATCATGGGTGACGTCCTAGGCCTTCCAAGGCCAACTTTCCACTGAAAAAGGGCCAATACCCCTAAGTCAATCTCTGCTAGGGTGCCTCTGGTGGAATGTCCTCCTCTTCTTCGGTGTAAAGTCCCTCATCCATCTCTGTCCTATCTCTCCCCCTTGATGGGGTCTCATCATCCATCTTATGGGATCTTCAGCCCCATGGAGGTCTGAAATGATCATCTCCCCATGTGTACTGGTCCAAAATGGTACATGTCCATCGGGCATGATCCTGCACATCAACAGCTACGCCCTCCATGGGCTCATCAGTCACAGGGATCATAGCAATGTCAATCACATCTCATCATCAATATTATTAAACACATGCATAAAGTCCCTAATACATCAGTCAAAATCTCAAAGACATTAGACAAGCCTGCAATACAAGTTTGGAGAAAATGACAGGGTGTCCTATTGGGCTAGTGTCCACTGTAAAAGGAAAGTTTCCAAAAGAGACCTCATCCAAGCCATGTAAGTGGGTGATGTGGTCAAGGGATGTCTAAGCAGGTGGGTGCAATGAGGGCAGAGGATGCAAAGATTTACCTATGGGTGCCTTTGTAGAAGGCGAGTTGTACCTATCCTGGATGAAAAATTTTCCAAGCCCATTCATGCCTTTTATTCTTTTACTCTTTTATTCTTTAGTGCCTTTTTCTTCAAGAGCCAATCATAGGACACTTCCATGGCGTGGTGACCAGTGGTGACAACGTTACCCACAAGTACTCTCACATAAATAAGAAGGTTGGCTCGTGATGAGACCCCCTTTCCCTTGTCCATGCAACCAAGAGTCACTACTCTGGCATGGTAACCAGCTGGTGGTAATGTCATCCTGCTAGGTACCCATGGACCTAATAGGCTGGCTCGTGATGAGACCCCCTATCCTCTCATTAGGTCTTGTTTTATTACTTTTCCAAGTCCCTCTTGTTTCTTGATGAGAAGCCTTTTATTGCTTTCTCAGAGATCCTTGGGTGAAGCATCTCGAGGTTTTATTCTTAGGCTTTTATATTTTACTAGCTTGCTTTTACCTTCTAGGCCTTTAGCCCCTTCTTCCCACGAGATAAGGTGCAATCCTGAAAATTGGTCAACCCAGTGCCTGGAAAAATGGAATGGGATAGGTGAGTGAGAAACAAGATGAAAAAGTGGTGTTGTGGCAGGAGCAGACGATGACTTTTCAGAAACCCCCCCTAGTGGAAAACCAAAACCTACGGACACAGGCTTACTAGGGCATCCTGTCAATCCCCCTAGACATGGTCAAGTGGGAAAGTG
>JASDQU010306211.1:0-27832 GCA_032191745.1 Picea mariana
GAACCACCCATCCATAGAGATGTCATGCCTAACTAGTGCGAGAGAAATCACGCCACATGCAACCTCGCAAGAGGAAAAAGGCGTGAGGGAGAAGCGAGAAGGGGGCATACGCGAGGGAAGGAAGAGAACTCTGGAAAAATACAGAGTGAGTGATAACAGAGAAGAAGGAGAGTAACCTTCGTTCTCTGTCACTGGAAAACATAGACATAGTCTCGCAGCATTGTGGTCTCATCTCAAGGGTGGCTAGTGGTAAATCCGTTGGGAGTCGCTGAGCCTATGGTTTGGTGGAAACGAGCACCCCTCTCAGCAATTGCATCACTTCTGGTGTTTTTTCTAATAAGTGTTTTTCATCTTGTATCTTGAAATGTATAATCGAACATTTATGCTCATAAGCTGTGAAATCATGAAGGGTTTCAGTATAAGACTGTCTGTGTGATGTTTGATCATAAACGGTGGTTGCATGCTTTTGTTAGAAGGACCACGTATGGCTTACATTTATAGATAGATTTGTACATATATATATACATGCATATTGAATTAATTCAGACTTCGAGTCTGTTCTCAGGAAATCTATACCTTTATTCGTCCCCAAGAATACCCTGAATAGATCTCTCCACAGAGATATCCTTCTTGGAAAGCTTATCAAGAACCTGGAAGAGGATTTGAAGGCGCAAGTCCTAGTAACTTTATACGAGGAAGAATGATCCTCTTGAAATCCCGAAATAGCAATGTAGGGATAGGTATCGATCGACGGATGAGATTCCGTCGGAAGATCTGCGGTCATTCATGACCGTTAGGTTGGAGGGAGAAATGAGGGCATTGCATGCCTTAACCCCTTTTCTTTATCTTCGTGAGTGGCGAAGAAATCGGGACCGTAGATCCCCAAGGTCCGTGAGAGTATCTGGACCGTTGGTTTTTCCATGTCCAGGGAGTAGTGGGAGAGTGCACAACGTGGGACCGATCTGAACCGTCAGATCTTAGTTAGAAAACCCGACAGCCGTTGGATCTGTCAGGAGATGCATGAGGGTTAAGCCCTCGTGAATAGGGGCGAAAGTCCCGAGAAGGAGTTCGTATTGGGATTTTGGCATTCGGGAATTTGAGAGTCTGGGCACTTGACATCAGAAGTTCTTAAATAGCGAAAGGGGATTTGAGCCGTCCATTTGCGGGAGGACGTGTGTCGCGAAATCATCTGTCTCGGAGATTCGGGCACCGAAACTCACAGAGGTGAGCGCCTAGCCCTTGCGAGCGGCGAAGTCAGGAAAGAACCTGAGTTGTCCGTTGGAGGGAGGACACGTGTCGCGAAATCACCCATATCAGGGATTCGGACATCAGAAGTCCTAGAGGGAAGTCTTTCGACTTCGCGGGTGGTGAAGACGTGAGAGAATCACAGTCATCCATCTGAGGAGGACAGGTAGCACCTTGTCGTGTGCACAGATTCTGTAGGAATCAATGAGGTCGAGGAAATCTTTCACGGTTCCAGAGAAGAGAAGCTCGGGAGGGATAGTGCCATTTTGTGTACAGAGCCTTAGTTGCAAAGATCGCAGAAGAGAAGCAAAGGCCGAGACCTTTGATACTTAAGAAATCTTCCAAGGAGAAGGAAGAGAAGCGCATGCTCAAGGAGGAGCTACGATTGCCGTTAGATCGGCTGGAGCAAAATAGATCTGGGTCGTCGAAAATGTACGTCCAGACGCGCGCAAAAGAGAGCAGAAACGGACGACAGAGAGACTTCGTAGAGAAGTGCCGAAATGTCATTGTCCGTTGGATCGCACTGAGTTGCGAGGGAGTTAAGCCGTAGAAGTAGCCATGGGAGGAGCTGTATGGACGATGGAGACACTTCGAGATAGAAGTGGCAAACATCCGATAACCCTTGGATCTTGCAGAGTTGCAAGGCAGTTAGGGTCAGGGGCAGTCCCGAAGAGGTCCGAGTTCGGTATCTCGCATCTCGGGGTTTTGCAAGAAGAGAGCGCAAGAGTTGGGTGCTTCAACTCACGAAGTCGCGAAGTGCGAAATCGCGAGGAGAAAAATCTGAACTGTTGGATCCAGGAACGAGAGGACCGTTGGATCAGGGCCTTATCGCGCGTATCGCGCATTTGGAGGTTTGGAGGTTGAGAGGACCTCTTCTTGACATCAGAAGTTGTGAAGTGCCGAGAGCCGAGGCACAAGTGAGGAACACGTGGCAGAACCACAAGGTGGGGCCCGTGTGGTTGACAGGCGGACATGCGTTGCCTGGAGAAAGGAGTCAATGCTCTGTTGACTTCTCGCGTCTCAGGGATTTGCGGAGTAAGAGCACAGGAGCTCAACCCTCCGACTCGCGAAGGTGTGAGTAGCGAGAGGTGCTAGCGTTTAGCCTAGCCAGTGGCCACGTGCAGAAGGTGCTGACAAAAAGGAGCTATACCCATTTCGTGATCTCGGGTATCGCGAGATTGGGAAGGAAGAGTCGGGAGTTTCGACTCGTGAACTCGCGAGATGGCGAGTTGCGACAAACGCCTTTGGGAATAGGCCTTGGTCATAGCGTTGTGGTTGCTTGGGAAAGGTGGAGCTCAGGCCTAGTGCTGTTCGCACAGGGGAGCTACCGAAAGGGACCTGTGGACCAAGGCATAGCCCAGGGGGCTAATTACTGATCAAAGCCTCTTCGACAGTTTGACATTCGGGGTTTGCAGAGCCGAAAGTCTCGACTCGCTTATAACACCGAGTCGCGAAATGCGAAAAGGCGCCTAGTTGTTTGACCTGTGATTAGGATCAACGATCACATGGAGGTGGAAAAAGGGGAGAACTAGCCTGTGCTAAGCCCCGTAGGATTTCGGGGATTTTGACCCTCGAGAAATCGGCGAAAAATCTATTACGCCGTAGTGGGGTTGCGACAACTAGTCAAAACGTTCTCCAATATTTGTTATCGCATGACATTCCTAACCTTAGCCAAATGCGTCTTGCGGGCTGATGGTTAATCTTCTGAATCACCTTAGATGGTGGGTCCCTTTTATGGGACAATACTTTGATGGGTCTATCCATCCCGACTCACATTAAGGAATAAAATGTTGAGCAACCTAACCATCAATTCATAGAGTACCCAACGAGTCTCGAGTAGCCAAATTAGCAAAGGAATCAACCTCGGTATTATTGTTTCCAAGAACATGAAACATTGTAGAGTTTGAAACACCCCTGCCTCTGACAATGTTCTAATCATGATGCTTCTAATATTCATGTCATCTGAGAGGGATTGCTTTCTGAATTGGTTAAGAATGACCCCAAAATCTCCAATGATAATCAACTCTTCAATGCCTTGGCTCTTTGCTATATTGAGACCTTTATAAAGACCGTAGGCTTCTGCCTGGTTATTAGATGTTATGCCCAAACTCCAAGAGAAGGTTGTTCAAATATGTCCCCTTGGGGAGAAGATAACCCCACCTGCTCCAACCATCACTAGAGGTGTTTCTAGATGTTATGGACAACTACCATAACATATTTCATGCCATAAGACCTAGGTTTTGATACCACTGTTAGAACGTGCAAATAGAGATAAGCGTGAGTTGTATTATTCATTAATATGATACATCTATAAATACATTGATGTGACCTTTGGATTCATCTTCCAAGAGGTCTTTTGGACTTCTAATGACTGTTCCTATAACTTGATTGTTCATATTCCATCAAGTGAGTAATATCTTAACCATAGCAGATTAGGTTTCCTACAATTTTTTTTCTTAGGCCGAAGTTGCTATTGCTTCTGAGACTCTGGAAACTTCTTAGGCCGAAGTTTCCTATTCTTCCGTTGCGGGATTGGAAAACATCACATGCTTTCAACTTCTTCTCATTGAGGTTTGTGATCCTCATAAATACAACCGTTTTGTCCAGATCCATTTGATTTGCTAGGTTCGATCAAAATAATTTGTTTGTTTATTTATTTATGCCCAACATTGATTGTTTTATTTACCGATTTAAATATTTACACGAATTTGATTGCCATTAATGACATACTTGCTGGCTTTATAACCGTTCTAGTGAAGTTAATGAATTCACTGTATTTTTCTTTCATATATTTATATTTATTTTGATGGAAGTTTGAATATGTGTGCAAAGTAGGGAAGGATAGTAAAGTTGTATCGGTCTGGCATTAGTTTTATAGCTGATAAATGCTATGAAATAAGATATGATGTTGCATTTCATGTGGTCTATGAGAAAATGACACCTATCTCCGTATATCAACGACTTTTACTTATATGGTTGTGCTAGTTTAATATGCATTTTTGTTTTAAAGATTTTGTTTGGAATTCTTTTTTTTTAAGATTTAAATAGAAGACGACTCAATTACTAGTAGTAATAGTGGTTGGTAATCTTGAAAGATTCAATTATATTTCATTGAGTGATCTATGATTTTTTTTGTTGGCAACATGTGTTGAGTGAATGGTTTAATGATTGAGTTAAACCTTAAGATTATAAATGCATTTCTTATTTAATTTGTAATTGAGATATACATATACACTTTTGGTTTTTATTTATAGGATGTATTTCAAATTTTATGTTGGTAATAGTGGTTTATTGAGTCGATAAAAGTGGTGCATTGATATTGTCCCCACCATAATTCAAGTATTTGTGATGACATGCTCGTGTTTTTGCTGATAGATACACTATCACATATAACAATAGTTAGAACTAGGTACAAGTCCATGCATCTTTCTTAAAACAAATAATCCCCACTTACAACACCTCAACCAAAGGAATCCAAATTAAATATTATAAGTTGTCTTCATTTATTGTTAATTTCCCCACATTTGCCACACCATGATAATAATCAGCCACTTTAAAAAAGAATTTTATATAATGTAACACCCCTCACTCTATTAATATTTTAATATGATTGCGATGTCATTCCTTGTGAATCAATTTTAATTTGTGATTCTTATGAATGTCATTGTAATTTTTCTAAAATGGGATATTCTTGTATTAAATTTCAGTTCACAATAATATTTTTATATTATAAGGGAATATTGTTGTACATCAATAATTACTTTAGTTAATATATCAACATTGTTGACAGATTTAACTTCTAATTATTATCTATCATATGTTACATAATATTACTCGCATTAAAATTTGGTAGTGGGTCCCTCACTTAAAATAATATTACTCACATTGAAATTTAGTAGTGGGTCCCTCAACCTAGTGGCATTGTTGAAACCACATGGTCGTGGTTGCCTCATGGCATATCTACGTGGCAACATAAAAGGTGCCTCTTCATACTTTCAAGGAACTGCCAGGTGTCAGCTGCTAAACCCACCGAAGGGAATCAAAGGGAGTACGCCGACGGGGGCTCGAATCGGAAGGAGTGTCAGGTAAACCAGCGCGCAATTATTGAAACCCAAGGCGTGAACTCCGTGTCAAACTAGAGTTAAGCTCGGCCAAAATGCTTTGCCACTCTGCTCGGAGGGTCGGTCTTGAGTTACGAAGACTCGACCCTACGGTTTAACGGAGGTTAAGTTAAATTATCCCTTGTTGGGGATTAGTATATTGTATTTGCACTAGTGGAGAATCATATCAGATATATTTCGTGCCGGGCAACCTTGCGTCCATTCGTTTTATCGCTGGGAAGTCCTCTGCAAATACCGGAGGAATCCTGTAAAGTCTTTCGAGTCTTGTCAAATAATTTTCTGTGTTTCGTGGACCAGAAGGACACCTCTAGACTGTTAACTATGGAGGGCTATATATACTGATATTGGATGGAGATATAATTGGTGTTTTGGGCTTTGGGTACAGGCTGTAAGGGCTCTCTGTTCAAGTTTTGTGGCAGCAAATTTTATACAATCATGTCTTCTCCCAGCAAGCGACGAGAAATGGATGTTATGAAACTGTGAGTATCTATCTATCTATCTATATTTTCATTTTTTATATTTGATGAGGAGTAGTTATTCGTTCCAGTGAATTTGAATTGAGAAAATATGTTGATTGTACAGCATGATGGGTGACTACAAAGTGGAAATGATAAACGATGGGATGAATGAATTTTATGTCGAATTCAACGGGCCTCGTGACAGTAAGTCATATTCTCTTTATTTATTATTTAGATTGGTATACGGCCCTTTGTTAACGAATAGGCCCTGTCTTCCTCTTAGATGCCATGACCAAGGGATTCTAGTTCATGATGAGGGATTTTTATTTCATCAAAATCACTCTGGCGACAAACCGCCTAGGCTTTATGAGATATCACAAGATAGCACAGCAATGGGCAATGGGCAATGGGCTAGGCCATATTAAAATGGCACCATGTCCTAGAGGGATTGAACCTGGGTCTCTGTGAAGAAAGGTCGCTTGATTTACTGCCTGCTACAACCCATTTGACAAATTTTGTTATTCTTTTAGGTTCTGTTGGATTTTTGAATTTTTGATTTTCTTCCAGGCGTGCCCTGTGTAGAGACTTTTGGGTACACTGTTGGAAATATTCTTTAGCAGTCTCAGCAATCTTTAATTTTAGTTTTTGAAGCTGTTAATAGGTTGATCTGTTCTGTCAACTATCTCCCTTACACTTTATTGTTTATGGATTGTTTAAAAGTGGGAGTTCAGTTTGTGGGCATGTCCATGTGCTCTGCATCTGCGCCTTTAGTGCTTATATAAAGAAGACTGGATCAGATTTTCATAGGCCTATTGACAATTTATGAAAGCGGTACATTTGCATACTTTATAAGGCCAGATTGCTTCACAAAATAATTTGTTCTTATGCCTATTGGCAATTTATGAAAGCGGTACATTTGCATACTTTATAAGGCCAGATTGCTTCACAAAATTATTTGTTCTGATGCTCATGGTACCTTCTGCTTAGAGCCCGATAGAGGGTTATCTATTCGTTCAAAGCCATCCAGGACTTGCACCTGGTCTCATCCGCATTGGAAGACTGTTAGCATGGGGAACAAGTTCGCTGGGTTTTGAACCTGAAGACTGTGTTAGCATGGGAACAAGTTCGCTGGGTTTTTATCCTGGGTCACCATTGCTGCAAGCGCTCCATCTTGCCGCCAGACCACAGCCCAATGGACAGCTATATTACATATTGTTGAAATCTACAACGTTGCTTTATGAATTTGTCTTTGTGTTTTTGCATAACAACAGACCTGAAGAATTTGATGCTTGCAAATATTATCCTCCCCTTTGAGTTTTATTTGTGTTTTCTGATAATTCCCGGAAACTCCCAAATTTGTGTTTATGAAATATCTTCAACCCATGCATTATTTTTAGTTTGAGAGTCAGATGCGGATTTTTACTTTTGGTCTTTAGAAGCATTTATGGATGGTTATCTGTATTTGTGCCCAAGCAGTTGTTTTGGTTGCACCGTAATGAAACCGTGTTGAGAATTGTGTTTTTATTTGTACACATACCTTTACTAGGTGCAGGCATTATGCATTAAAAAATTCTCCCCGAGGCTCGTATTTCACGACCTTGGTTTTTTTCTCTGTAAATCTGTTCCTGTCCAAATTTCCTTTGTGGCCATTGATGCTTCCCTTTGCCTACCTGGCATATGGGTGCAAAGCTTGATATTTCTAAAATTTCTTACGCCATTGGCCTCCATATCATTTAGACATCTGTGATATTTTTTGGTCCTTAATGGTTGATTTCCGCACTCCTAAGTGCCACAAATTGGACACAACTGAAGCTAATCAACTACTAAAGCAAAGAGTCTTAAAATAACCTGCCAGTTTGCTAGTTCTTCTGTTTTGGCTCCAACTCTTTGAAGATCATTTGTTTTTTGTTCAGGTTAATCATATATGGTAGGTTGCACCGTTGCATCATATCAAAGTCTTTCTTACCAGTCTCTAAGTCAGGGGGCTGCAGACAAGGGAGTATTCTGTCACCTCTGCCTGGACTGGACTTTCCTTGTCCAGTATGATTATCATCTCATTATTTTTGAATTTTTATGAGAAATATGTTCTGTTAGATTTAAGCCTATCAYTTTGATGTGGAGCCTTGAAGAATCTCCAATCTTAGTGATAGCACTTTCTCTTATCCTGTTCTCCATTAAAGTTTCCATATTGCTTATTATGTGTGAAACTCCTTCAGTCTTTGAATTTTTGCAGTGGTTGTAGATTCCTTTTTACTGTTGTTCATTTGCAGAAGTAGAAGATACTCTAAACCATGGATTGCAAGGAACTTGTCTGCAATGTTTTTAATTAGACTGTCTATTTTGGGGATCATCAAAGCATAAGTCACAATTTATTGACGCTGGATGCAGTTAGTTGGGTTAATTTAAACTAAATTTTTTTGTTTTGTTCATCCAGATTTACATATCAGAATATTTTACTCCATTTGACGAGCACAACTTGAACCAATTTTGATGAACCTGAATTAAGTCATCGACTTCACTTTGATTGATAGTTGATGGTATTCTGTTCCATCTTGCATAGCTTGGGCACCTGACTATTATTCACCTTTTCTCCTTATGGAGTAATTGGTAGGAGAATTTAGTGAAGAATTATTCCACAAGGATTTTCACTATAAATATCTTTAAAATGTTTTTTTTAAAAGAGAATTTATTTATATATAAATTCCAAGTGCACAATAGATGTGTTTATTGGTTCAAATAATCTACCATTTAAAGAGGCCCAAAATCTCTCTTCCAAAATTGCAATCCAAAACTACTTCCCAAAAGTCCCGAAACCATTTCCCAAAATCTACTACCCAGAACCTCCTCTCAAATTCCACTTTTCTGAAACAGTTTCTCCTCTCTATCCTATTGATATCATTCCATTTCACTCCTGAACTGCCTGCTGCAACGTTCATGATCCAGTCTGTCTAGTTAAGCTGGTCCCACCTTTCAACTGTTTTTGTCCTTGTTGTCTGGCTGGGGGATCCTCTCCACCAACTTGTAAAATTTCTATGCATACCTCTTTGATTGTCTCAAATGGTTCTAATCCTGATGCATCAAGGCGATAATTTTCGCCTCAACATTTTCTGCCATCTCCAAATGTTTATCCAATTTTATGTTCTGTTTTCTCTTTATAAACCTACGGCTACATTCTTCCATTGTAGCTACACTTTTAAAATCAGTGATGCCAGCCTCTTAGCTTCACTGTATTGTGGGAGGAGATTCACAAGAGCACCACAGACATCATGGAATGCATGTATCATTGATAGAATGCCTCCACCGCCTCGTTCTCTTAATCTCAAAGCATTTATCACAGTCTGCCCTGTTCTACATTGCACAGAATAGTGGTTCTTGGACAAACGTGATCTTGTGTAAAGCACAAGTTTATAAAGAAGCTTCTTAAGCTATGGAGTTCCCATCAACCTCCTCCCTAATTGCAATCACGCAGTGAGACTGAAGTTTATTGTGTTTTACCCTTCCATAAATGCACCACAATTCGTCAGTGCTATTGTGCACTGATAAAAATTCAACCTGGATTTCTAGTCACATCCTGAAAAGCCATTAAGTTTACTGTTGATCTCTTGTTGGTCTAATCTTACCTCATAATTCGGTCTGCAGATTTCCAACTTGTTCTTCCTCATACGGAAATGAATGTATTTGTCATCTGTGGAGAATGAAAACTCACCCACTTTTCTCACTTTTTTCATCACGTTGTGAAGTTCCCAAAATTTCAGTCTGTTCCTAGCCATTAAAGTTAACATTGAATACCCCAAAACTACGTGATTACTTTTTTTCAAGTTTCTGCCCAAAGCAAGGCCTCAAACCAAAATTATAAGTTTAGTTTCATTACTTCTTGCCTGATGAATTTCTGAACCATAGAAAAGAATTAGACCACCCCTCTCATACTCAGTCACCCCTTCTTTGCCAGATTAAGGCTGCCCCATTGAATTTCAAACACATCTGTCCTGTCAGTATTAAATGCAGTGCCTTTGTAAAATGGTAACCCCCTTCCTGACTTACAGCAGCTAATTCCAAAATGGTATCATTGGACACTTAAAGATGAATTTGTTGAATAGGTCTTTTTTCGTCATGCTATGTTCAATTTCATATTAAAAGGAATAGGCTTGTGTTATCTCTTTAGGGAATAGGCTTGTGTTATCTCATTCAGGAATAGGTATTCCCTAAAGAGGAATGTTTTGCAGTATTCATTATTCGCTCTTGGGCATTTATATCTTTCTTCTTCTCTGATGGCCAATTATCCCCTTTTCCTACTGTGATTGAAAAGCCATTGCATTAAGATCAGACATGACCTTCATATATATGTTTACAATAGTATGAGATTATCCATCCATAGAACCTGTGCTTTTTTTTTCCCAAGAAAAGAAAACATATATTGATATTTCAAGTAGAAATCAAATATACATAGCTTGTGTCTGTTCGACACTCTCAGAAGGCAAAAAATCAATGTTCCACCAAGTTTCTGGGATGGGGGAGTGCGGGAGTGGGGAGATGCACGTGGGGGACGTGTGCGAGCACCCCCAAATTTTAGGGAAATTAGGGGGGATGGGGGGGCGTCGGGGTCTGTGGCACAGGGGTCCCGTCTCTATAATAATAATAATAATAATAATGATAAAATCCCAACAATAACATTTCAAAATTCAGCCCATACCAACTCACATCTCTAAAATTATAAAAATAATAATAAGAATTATAAAATCCCAACAATAACATTTCATCCCATGCAAACTCAGCACTGTCAAACATCCTAAAATAATTAATAGTAATTTAAAAAATTTAAGTAAAAGAAAGAAAAGGTAAGATAAAGGAGAATGCCAACTATATTAATGTTAAAAATTTAAGTGAAGGGAAGAAAAGGCTAAGTTACCAGGATCCAGATCTGGATATGAATACGGATCCACCAGTTTTTTGAAAAGCTAGGATCCGGATATTGTGGGGAAATGACAAGTACAAACAATATAAATATATTTTTTATAAATTTTAAACATAAAATTTATATAAAAATTAAAAAATATAGAAATTTTAAATATATAACTTATATATATATATTTTAAATATTTAATACTTATATAAAAAAATTAACATATTAGATTAATAGATTTATAATTAACATATTATTTATAAGTATTTTACATTAATTATTTTATACAAGTTAAATTATGAACTTAAACTTTCACATTTGTTATATATATTATAAACTTTAGAGATATGAAATAGGGGCCTAATTATTATTAATTTTTTTTTTGTTGTTTGTAAGAAATGCCCGTCACTTGCGGGGCCAACATTTCCACCGTTGGCTAAGAAACCACAACCCAGGGGCATATAAGCCATCAAAATCACCCGAGGATCGCACCCGGCCTGGGCTGCACCAACCCTTAACATGACTGGATTTTTGGGTGTCTCCCGAGTAAACACACTGTAAGGGTATTGAACTTGGGTCGCCTAGCAAATGAAACCCACACCTTAACCAATTGAGCTAGCCAAAATTGACAAATATTATTATATTCTAACATAAACTTAGCGGGGATAAATATTATTATGTTATAACATAAACTTGGGGGCCAAATTCTAATAATATCGTAATGAGGATTTATAAACTTTACTTTACATCTCTGTTACTTTATATTAAAAACTATGCACTGAACTTTATCAAACTTTATCACAATGGTTGACTTCCCTTCCTGTTGGCTTAAGGCGACATTTCCAAAATGAGTTTCACCTTTTGGATTACACAACAACTAAAAAGATTTTTTAGATTTTTCATCGCGGCATTTTTTCACATGGAGCGGATCTTAGGAGGATCCGGATCTGTTTCAAATTTAGGGATCTGTGGATCCAAACCCCAAGCCTGACGGATCTAGTAACATAGAGAAAAGGTAAGGTAAAGGAGAATGTCAACTATATTACCATTAATTACCAAGGTCACAAACTTCTCAAAGCTCTTTCCCCTATCTTTGTTCTATCTTAAAGGGTTGTTGGACAAAAAATCGGGAGGAGGGGGAGGGGGAGGGGGAGGGGGAGGGAGTGGGCGCCCAGACGCCCCCCTTTTCAAGGGGAGATGTCCAGATGCCCCTCTTTTGAGGAAACACGTCTCTGACATTGGGTAAATGTTTCCCCATGCGTTTCGCTGAGTTTCCCCAAAAGCGGTATGTAGGGAAATGTTTCCCCAGGCACCTCCCCCTTCCCTTGGAGCCTGGGAAACATGGGGGGCGCCCCCCGACCCTAGGGGACACATCCCCGTGGAACACTGGAAAAAACTGATCTACAGTTTCATCAGAAAACCTACAAGTCTTCCTACTTCTATATATTATCCATCATTAACAGTGTTTTCCATCCAGGACTAAAGACTGGCTCTACAACATCATATAACAGAATGTGAAGAAAACTGGAAATAATCAAGCAGCTTCCACCCCAGCTATCCATCTGAAGATCTGATACTAGGAATATATAGAGAGAGTTATGCCTAGAAGAGCATACCCCTCCACTTCTTCTTCCAATTTCATCTCCCCTTGCTGCATATTTAATGCTTCTTTTGATAACAGGTCTGCTTTCGTGGTGAGTGCCCTGTATACATGCGAGAACGAGAAAAATTTAAATTATGCCCTTGCATTTCTGATTCTGTCCATGGCAGGAGCTATTAATAATTTTCCATACTGTAATTATCATTTGTCCATTCTACAATGAGCTTGGAATCACCCATTACGTGAAGACAATTTATACCTCTTTTCACAGCAATTTTTAGCATCAACCAAATTACAAACATCTCTGCTCTGTTATTAGTACAACCCCAACTTCTGCCTTAAAAGCAACATATGGTTGTCCCTAATAAATATAATGCCTCCTGCTCCACATGTTCCAGGATTACCTTGACAAGCTCCATCAAAATAGCTCCATGCCTTTGATTTATCAATCTAAGGAATTTTCAAAATTCTTTGGCTCTTCTTCTTTATTGGTTTCCATATACCTCCATATGCATATATGACACAACGAACAACTTGTATTGGTAAGATTTCCTTGCTTTGAAAATTGAAATATCATCTCATTTCATGCTAAAAGAAGTGCTTGGAAACATTCTTATTCCACCCTCAAGTACAGTCCCATCCTCAAGTACTCAAGTACTTAAGTGAGAGTGAGATTGTTGGTAACTTGCCAACACCAGTTGTTCCATGCGGGGCAAACACATCACACACAGGATTTGGACCTAGGTGGGCAGGATAACAACTTCTCCTCTTAACCACCCAAGCTACACCCAATTGACAGAATCTCTGCTTACTGTCAGCCAACTAGCAATAATTTTTGAAAATCAAAACGTTTTATAATAACATCCTTTGAGAACCCTCATGATCTTCATCTAATGCTTCTTCAAGAGTTTTGAAAGAGTAGATATTAGTAACTGTCCTACACCTAAACTTGGCTGCAGCAATCTTTTTCTCAGTCTGTGAATCTGTTGTACAAGTAATTTTGTTCCATCTGCCCTTAGTTCTGTGCTAAATTTTGGATGTTCCATTAGATGGTATTGATAGTAATCATGTTGCATCACTGTGTTTTTTTCCTACTGCATGCACCTAGTTTGGCTGTAAATTATTTGTTGGATGCATTCTTTTCAAACCATTTTTTTTTCTATGCTCTCCTTTGGGCATCCCTTCCCTACAGTTTCTCTATTAAGTGAAAAGGTTTTGTGAAGTATTTAACAGTTGAGGTTGAATTTGCAAGGAAGTATCAGGATGCAATTTTCATTGATGGGACCTTGGGAGACACTGATTAGATAAAATTTGAATTGTTCTTTTATATAAACAAGAGTAGAGAAACCTACATTAAAAGAAATAAATCTTCAATGCATTCTAATACTTATAGACAGAGAATGCTTGACAGAATATTATAATTTTTTAGACAGAAAATAAGACAGTTTCAAAGAGTGAAGACTTTATCAGGAGACAATTCTTTCTTCAATTGGAAGATTACAGCTTTCCATGTGGGTTTTAGGTGCAAGTAATGCAATTCCATAGACGACTTTGTTTGCTTGTAATATTGTTTGTGTGACAGAATTTGCAAGAGTAATGGTGTACGTTTGATTAGTCACAAGGCTCTTCACAATCAAAAAGTGTAACACCTCTACTTTTTCAATTTAAAGAGAACTTTTTCTATTTGAAGAATATGTCATGTTGGAGAGTTGCAGATTCTTAACGATCAAAATTACAAACTCTTTACTTTTCAATCAAAGAGAATGCTTTCTATTTGAAGAACATGCCATGCTGGAAAGATGATAAATCAAGATCCTAGGCATCTTAGAAGTGCATCATAGGTTGAACTCACCATGCTTAACATCGGTGAATTGACTAATAGACCATATCCACCTGAATCTTGTCCAATGACAACTAAAATTATATATTATTGTCATCATATTCTCCATCTATGGTACCTTTTAAGCCATTGCTCTCATCTTGGTAAGATGGTTTTGGTGCCCAGTCCTTTCTGCATTATGGGACAAATAAACAAAGTTTTAGTAGTCTCTATTGGTATTTTGTACAAATATTCATTGGTAGATAATAGTAATACTAATACTTTTAAAGTGTGATAAATTGTTGAGTCCATCAACCAAGAAGGATTTGAACTCTAATAGAGAGTCAATATGACATGTTGGGCATTTCATAAAAGCTCTGCATTCTTTCCATTCCCAATAGTTATACCAGATTTGTTGTGAATTTCTATTGGATAGTTTTTATTGCTAACATATTTGAGTAAGGGAGAATGTGGCTTTCAACTGATCCCATAGTTTTTTTCTGTCTATGGTGGTATATGGTTTAAATATCTTCAATGAAGGAGAGAGCTTTCTTTTCAAGCCTAGGATTGTTAATCCATTAAATCTTCTCTAAGGAAATTTATGTTGTTATAACTTGAAGGGACTACCAATTGAAGACATTTGGTTTGGAACTCCTTCCTAGGTTTTAATCATCTCCATTGCTGTATCATTCTCAAACTGTGTAAATGTTCTTGAAAATAGGGAGTAGTAAACAATAATTTGTTAAATTAATGCATTGTAATCCTTTACACATTAGAAAGACCCTGCGTAATTTTGTACTCAATGAGGTTTTGCAAGTTATTCTCTATGGATCTCACAGTCCACCCAACACAGGTGGTTTATTTTTTGTAGACATCCAAGATCTCTACCCTTGTTTTCTTTGGGAAGAGCAAAGTTATTAGATACAAGTTCATGCATCCAATTTCCTTTCAACTTGGGTATTAGAGCGAAACTTGGGAAGCGTCAGGTCATTGGGTGTGTTCTGTTAGCTTGGAAAGCGCACCTTGCGGTGTGTGTTTTAGAAGTTAAAAAAAGCACACTAAGAAAAGCCATGTAGGTGGGTCTTGTAGCCCTTGCCCTCCCCTTATGTATTCCACATAGCCATAAAACACTGTTTTAATTGTTTTAGTTTACTTTCATCATAGATAGCCAAAATAGTTTTGGGAAACATACTATAGGGTGGACCTAAGTCATCGAATTCGGTGAACTTCAAGGTTGAAATTCGAAATTCGCTGAATTTCAAGATAAATTGAATGAAATTGTTTCAGTTCGGTGAACTTGAAAACCGATCTTAAAATTGAACTCAACCTCAAATAAATTTGGCATAAGATTTGTCTAGTTCAATGGACTTTGTTAAGGTTCGTTTTTCAAATTCGAATTGGAGTCCAAGCGAGCGGCAAGCAAGTGTCATTTTTGAAGGCCTAAATTTGAATCCGACTGAGACAGACTTGACGTCGAGTCCACAGTTGATACACTGGCAGGGTTAAGGTCCAATGTTCATTCAGTGACACAATACAAACCCAACGTTGATTTCATAGGTGACCACTGATAGCCTAGGGTTAAGGTTCGATGGTAGCAGCGACCTGCTATTTTCATTTGTATTTTTATAGACTTCATACACTTAGTAGGGTTGAGTGCATTCCAATGAATCACAATAATTTTTCACTGGGCATATTTTAGCTGCATTCACGGACGACCAACCGAAGAAGTTTTGCTTTACCACTTCTTGTGTGGCCCCCTTATGATTTTCAAAATAGCCTATATTTTATAATTTTATTACTTATATTTATATTTTATTATTACTCATATTTTATAATTTTATATTTTGTATTTTATTATTAGGTATATTTTATATTTTATTATTTTTTAACTATATATATTTTTAAATTTTCATTAAAAATTTTAATTTCATTTATATTTTCATGTTATTGACATGTTTTTTTTTGTAAGCTATACGACAAAATTTTATGCACAAAAAGAAAAGTATTTACATCTGTCATGCAGCTGGCCTGCCACCTGGGAAACTAGGCCAGCTGCAATGAAACCATCATCCTTGAGTCATTTCCATTGAGTTCTTTTGATAGGACCAGAGTTTCAGAACATAGTTACAAAGATAAGAGAACTTGGTCTGCCATAGCTCGTGCTTAGTAGCAAAATTACAGAGGTATATAAAAAATTTATGCTGCCATGGGTGAGAGAGAGAAACATACTGATATATCCTAGCAGAATTGCATGTGGAAACTCACCAGGCCATGCTTGAGATGCACCCCTGTTTCTATCATCTCCAGCTCAGCCCTGGTCTCAGGGGTTGCGAAGGTTTGGTAATTCTCGGTTGCCTCCATGGCCTCCTGCTGAGCATGAGGGACCGGAAGTCATTGTCCTCGGTGACAACCTTGGCAGCCAGGGCCTCCTCTGGCCATGAATTGCAGGTAAGAGTTGATGCCGTTGTTGCTGCAGGATGACCAGGGTGTCTGCAAGAAGAAACTGAAGCCACGTCTGCAAGTGTTTGAGGCTGTCTGATCGCCATGTCTGCCATCGTTTGTTCTGCTTTCCAGCCACATGGCTCATGGGAGGGTGTAACCATAGCTGGGTTAACAGGTTGTCACACCGTCCGGGGGATGTTATTGACGTGTTATATATATATATATATATATATATATATATTAATAAAATTTTTGTTGTCGAATTTTTTTTGAACTTCAAACTTGCCGAACTTGAACTCGAACTCGAACCAGGTGACTTAGGGGTGGATTGGACATGCTTTGCTTCTTTCCATTAGTTTGGATCCAACTTAAAAAATGTCAAGTGAGACATTTTAGACATGTCAACATTTTGTGAAATTGGCTTACACAACAATATGTCTTACAGTATAAAGTTTGAAGATATATAATATTTTTTAATGTAGATTGAACAATGAATCATCAAATCAGAACATTGTTGTTCATTCTTGATTTTCTATGCGTTTTCCCCCTTTTTTGGAAGTTGCTTAGTGAAACACACCTTGAGGTTAGGGGATGCATTGCATAACATTGATTTCCTTCAGGTTAGGTTCCAGGTCTAAGGGGCATCTATTTCATCGATTCACTTGGACATGTACCCATCATTCCCCCTTTTTTCTGGCATGATATTCAAGTGGGGCAGAGCACAATGAGAATAAAACCTTGGTGGGTGGCTTCATACTTCGTCAATATGATGAGTGAGCAAAGGCCTTGTTGGCAGTTCTATGGTTTATCAATAGATATATATTGGCACTACCAACATAGAACCGCCAAAGCATAAAACTGCCAATGGGAACCCATCTTTTTTTTTACAGATGGTAAACCCAACGCTCGACCCACCCTTAGACACCTAAGCAAAGAATAGGGTTTGCTGGTCTTGCCAATGCCATAAAATAATCTACCTGAAGGCTACATCAACAATATTCAATATAATCAATAGCCACATTCGACAAACACCACGTAGGGGAGGAACATGTATGCTAGGATTTCAACCTGGGTCATTGTTACAACAACTAGTCCAAGTTATCGTTAGCCAACAGCCCAACAGACACATCATAATGTGTGTGTGGTCATATTGAAAGCTCTATTTTGTCGAGAGATTGAATATGGAGTTTTGGGAATCAATTGCACTCCTACCTCATTTGCAATTGCACTCATGCTTGCACCCTTGGTTCCGGTAACATTTAGAAAGACCTTTGTTTCCTTCAACTTGTTCTTGCTCGAAGTTCTTGGGCACCTTTGAATATTAAGATATGCTTCTTTGGAAGACATCCATCATTATGGAAGTTATTACCAAGAAATGCAATCCTTGGATTTATGGGTTGAATCTAGTCAAAGGAGACAAGTAGGAATTTTGTGCCAAATATGGAGGCTAAAGTATTAGTTCTAGAGGTAGAGTTGTTCTTTTCTAGTAGATTCATAAACGTTTATTGAAAGTTTGAAACCATAATATTGTCGAAAGCTTAAATTTTAAATATGGTAACAAAAACATAGATCAAGACATTTGCAGTGATTCCTTAGTATTCCTAAAGTTTAAAGAATCAAATAGGGTTACAAAAGTCAGAAATTTCAATTTTGTATTGGAGTGAGAAAGAAATCAATTCAATTGGTGCACATGCACTGCATTTAAGGGCCTTGGTTGAATAAGGATAAGGCATGGGAATTTCATTCATTTTTATCATCATTTCCACAACACATTAATCACCATAGACCAAAAATAGGTTACTATTTCTATAATTTTTTAAGGAGATAATGGAAGTATAATCTCCTTCAAAGGATCTCTTTTCCAATTTTGGTGGTTTCTCCCCGCCCTTTTGCAAGCAAATATCTTCACACAGTGACAACGAGTTTAGGATTTCATAGTGCTACACTGGGTCTGAGAGTGTAGAAGAGGAAGATTGAGTGCACTTCCAATGAGTCTCTTTGGTATTTGTCCCCTAAGTTATTGGGTGCAAGAACCGGAATTTGTTTTTGTTTTTCGCTCAAGAAATCTTTTAATTGCTAAAACAACAATAGCACAACCACCAGAATTATACTTCTCTGAGTGGAGGAAGGAACAAGAGGAATTCATCCATGTTAGGATGAAACTGTTGAGATTCTTCAACAGATGGTAACAATCTTAGTCTGATTTCTAACCTACCTAACTAGGAAAAAGAGAAAACTGAAATCTCTATCAAAACTGCAATCTGAAATCTACTAGATACTGAAACATGTCCCACTGAAGAAAATAACAGCAAGTACACAGATCTGAAATTCAAGTCACATCACTGTTTATTACTATTTGAAAAATGAAATACACTGAAAACTTCAAGCTCTACCATTCATGCACTGCTTCTACTCTGAAAACCTGATTTGAATAAAACCTATACTCCTGTCCTCTCCTTTATAGACTAGAATGTACAATAAATCTGGACACATGCACAACAGTGTGCTAACTGAAATAAACCTAAACACCAGATCTATTATTGGCCTTGGGATTAGTGCCCTCAACTTGCATGAAAGAACTATTTCTATGAAGATGTGCCCACTAGAGGAGAGTGCAAGTATGCATGCGTGCATCTCTCTCTTCTAGGATCCATGCTCCATCTGATCTTGGAAATTTTCTACATGCAAAGCGCCCTAACTAATTGTGCATGCTACTACTAAGTTACTATCTAAAGTAAACTCAGAAATAGAACTGAACAGCTAAATATAAAAAAGTATCTAAACTGGTACTAAACTGACGATGGTGCATGCATGCCAAAATTAAACTGGAACTAACTCTATTACTCTCTCCATAAATGCCCCTGCACCCTGATTATTTCTGTACGGAACTGTTGAAGGAGGGTATTCTGCTGCTGCTTTCATTCAGGCTGTTCTAAAGACTGCTGTACAGAATCTCTGTTGGACTACCTTCTCTGCATGCGCCCAGATTTTTTCTGCTTGCTGTTGTCATTAATGGTGCTCTGTTGGAGACTTTCCAAGGTAACTAAAAAAATCCAACATAAACTTAGATCTCTCGTTTGAACTACTATTTGCAGTTGAACTTTAAATGGTTGCAAGGAGAGGTTGATGGCTGGAGGGTTGTCACTGTTTCCCACCTTAGCATCTTGGCTAGGGTTAATTCTTCTTTAACTATATCCGTTCTGGAGAGGGTAGCCCTTTCCTCCTTTTCCAAAACTTTCTTTGGCTCTTCTTGATCCGAGTCTTGAACTTCACCCACTGAACTTTTGTCTTTTGTAGCTAGATTTTCTTCTTGAGTTTCATTTGTGAACCAATTTGATTTCTTCCTTCATCTTTTCACTCTTTTGAGTGTGTCCTAGCTTAAACAAAGGGATTCAATGAAGGATTCTTCTCTTCCTCTACTTGTTTTTCCAACTTAGGGTGATTTGCTGTTAAATGGTTTGCTTTATTACAAACCCTACATCTAAAAGATGTGTCTTCAAAATCTATCCCTTGGTTCCATTTATGATCTCCTACCTCTAAGATCACCTTGTTCAAGAGTCCTTTTCTCAAGGTGCATAACTAGCATAGGCATCGATTCCATTGTCTTATCTTCAAAACTGATATATTTGGTTAGGGAGTTGCTAAAGACTTACCTTTGATTCACATAAATTTATGGGTAGATTGGAGAGTTTCAACTAGAGAAGAGATGTTATAGGTGTCATAGCATGGTTGAAGTTCAGAAACCAAGTTTTCATACAGAAGTAGGGTCTATGCCAAAGCTAGGGGCCTTCTTTTAAGGTTAGTTTACTATCCTTGGGGTTTAAGAAACAAACAATGAAGAAAATTTGAGCCCAAAAACTTACCATGCAGTCCTAGGATGACTTATCTCATTAGTGATTCATCAACAAGTCTATAGATGGCCAAACCCTGTTGAACTTGTAGGCCAAATCATTTTCTCATAATTCCTTACATTTTATGAAAGTAATTTTGAGTTTAGAGCTAGAATTAAAGCTGCCTCTCACTTTTCCACTAAAATGCTTTCATTTGGAGATCTTAAAGTATTAATTTGCAACATGAGTTTGATCTCATTAATAATGTACTTTAAGGATTGAGGTATTATTGAGGAAGCCTGAATATTGTTAAATGCCATATTCGATTGTCATTTTTGTTCAAAAATTTCTTCTTTCCCACTGCTCACCATAGTGAGTTGGGAGAAATTGGAGGGCATAGATGGTCAAGAAGCTTCACGTTTTTCGTTTTGGACACAATATTCTAGGCGGAAGACTAAGCCTCTACTTTGTTCCTTGCATCCAAAAAATAGTGATAATGACCCGTGCTTCCATGAAATAGAAGTGGCAACAACTTTCTTGAGACCATACACCATTGGTTGGGCACATGCTGAAATTTAAGATGCATCAACATACTTGTGGGTAGATGTCGCCCTTCCATGAAGTTGTTGAGGTTTTCTTGGCATCATGACGTGCCCTTGAGTCCTTCCATTGGTTGTGCTAGTGCTAGAAATTGATAACCAACTGCATTCTTGAGGCTAGAAACAATTGTTTGGGAAGACGTCTATTCCTTGGTTGTTGCATTAAATCACTTGAAAGTAGGAAACTGTTTGGTTTTATATTTAAAGCCTTATTTTTAAAGGTCATAAAAGCAAGCATACATTGATAATAAATTATAGCCTTTTTTAGCTTTTCAAGTTTTGTTAGTATGTTCACAAAAAAATAATAACAAATGATAAGTTTATGGGTTGGGTTGTCATGCAAGTTACTTTTAAACATATGATAAATTTGTGTGTAGGGTCTATTGATGTATACTATGTACTTACCTTTGTTTTTCTGCATAAAAATTTATATCGAAAGTTAATAGGTATAAAAATTTATATCGAAAGAGTTAATAGGTATTTGTGTTTAAAAAAATCATTTACAAATATATAAACAATTCAAGTTATTGTAGGTCATCTTGCACATGATGCTTCCCTTAACTTAAAAAATGTATTGTGTAATCCTCTTCAAATCAAATAAAAGCGTATTGAAGTGTGATTGGATAGAGTAGTATGCAGACTCTTGGTGCGTGTCTATAATCCTCTAAGTGGTTTATGATATGTGCTAGATCGTGTAAATAATTATGATTTTGATTTTGATAGCATAAGGGATATACTTGAGGCAACCAATCCTTTTTTTTTTAACTATAAATTGCTTCCTTAATGTGGTATGTGGTTGTTGGACTTTGTATGCATGACATTGGCAACTGTTATATATGTGAGATATGTTGTCTTTATTGGTAGTGTCTGTTGCATGTTCAATTCCTGTGTTGCTAGGAAGCATCTTGCCTCTACTTTCTTGATTCCTTTAAGAAAGCTTCCTGTCGGACTCAAATACTTTAGCTTGGAGCAATTTCCTTGTGTGCATTAACTACCTTAGGTGGTCTAATTTGATTGCCACTTTTGCTTGGCATTGAATTTGCAATGACAAATTGGTCATGATTGTAATCTTCTTTGTCCTAGAAAAATATTAACTAGTTGCTTAGCTAGCAAAAATAATATCATTTTGGCATTTCCAAAGGCATAGAAGAATTTTAATCCAAATCTTATGTCACACTTTGGTGACATTGGTAATCCAATGATGATTTCCCGCTAAATGATCATGTTTCCAAGGGATTGGGACAAGGGTAAAATGCCCATACATTGATTTGGTCCACTTTTAGGTGGCTTGGGCCTTTTTGTAGTAGAAAACAATATGCTTGGTTGATTATGGTGCAACATAAGGCATGAAGGGGAAGTGGGAAGATCCACATGTGATGATCAATGTTCTAAGAAGCATGCAAGACATGCTTTTTTTGGGTCTTTAGGCCTTATTCACTCTAGCATAATTGACATAGTGCTCTTGAGGCATTGGTGGGCTTTTGGAAAGGTTTGAGCTTTGGTGTGTTTCAACTTTCATTCCTTTCACCAATTGACCAGGGTCTTAATGCCAAGCTTGAAGGACAGGGAGTTAGGGATGAATTCTTTGATCCTTTCTAGGTTGTTCTTATTTGAATGATGTAGCTTGAATTTAACTTTGAGCTTATTCTAGGACATTTAGTTCCTTTGCTGCAATAAGAAAAGGTCCTTCACTGTCTTGATACCATTCTTAAAGAGGCAACTGGTTGAGAACCAAAGGATGTTAGCCAATGACTTACCATTCTCCATGAAGATTGGTTGATGCCAAATTGAGTGTTCATTGAATGAAATTCTGGCTTAAACTTGATTATGTTGCTATCTCAAGCATTGATTGGCCATTTTCTAGGCTTTCCTAGTGCTTTGTGGTATAAATTTTCTTTGAATGCAGATAGGAGTTGGCATGAGGATCAAATTTTGGCAATTGAGGCTTGGCTAATACTTTTTGACGTATGGCATACTTGTGGTTACAAAATTGCTCAAGAGGATCTTCTAGGCTTCTTTTCTTTTTGATAGCTTGAACAATCCATTTGTCATAAAAGAGCTTGCGTTTGGGTATAGACGTTGAGCATTGATAATTCCTATCTCTACCCCTTCTATTGGGAACATTAGATGGGCCACTCCTTGGAAGCCCTTCTTCCCATTAAGATTTACCCATAGTAATTCTCAGAGTACTCTAGTTAGCTGGTGATAGGTCATTGTTGAGGAAGCATAGAATGAAGAGTAGTGAACATGCATTGTTTTAGCACTTTTGTGCAAATTTGATACTAGGCTGCCACATGTAAACCTTTTTTCCTACTCATCACAACTTGCTAGTTGCTACCAAAGCTCAATGAGAAGAGCTTGAAAAGAAAAAGTGATGCCTTAGTGATATTTAAAACTTGCCCCAATTGAATCCAAGCCCATCGAAAGTGATTTAAACACTCACATAGTTCACATGTTCTTTGCCTATAATAATGCATTTTGGTCTATGGATGCTTGAACTAGATATGCTTGGAGAAAATAGTGAAAGCATTCCAACAAACTATTGAAGGATTTCCTATCATCCCTCATCTCAAGAAACGAATCATCCACAATGCTCATTGATCATTTGTCCAAGTTATGTTTTTGTAGAGGAATGCCTTTAAGTTTGCCTTTGTTGACTTTCTAAGCCAACATATGACCTAAGGCTTCAACTTCCAAGACATGCATGCATCCTTATTTGATTGGTTTGGAAAGATGATGTCTTTTGGATTTATTTTGTTAATGCTAAGGTAGACCATGGAATCCATGAAAAGAGATTCAAATGTCTTAATAAAGAAGGGTCCAAAATCCAAGGCATAAAGCATTTGTCTAGTCACAGGTCTTTTTGAAGTCAATCTTGATAAATAATATATATTGACCTATGCATCTGGGTCATTCCAAACCTTCTTGCACTACAAATTATGTTATTGAAGACACTGTGTTCATGGAAAGCCTATCTTCAATAGAACATGTTTAATTCATGTGGTGAAGGCTCTAGCCAAAATCTCTTATGTCTTGATGAGGATGGTGACAAGGCTCTGTTTAGTGATTGATTTAGGGTACCTGCTTGTAAGGATGAATTTGATATTACCTTTATTGGTGAGCTCATCCAAATATTGTTTTTGATGGCTTCTTGGTAAACTTGTAGTAAGTCGAGATTGTTTTTGATGGCTTCTTGGTAAACTTGCAGTAAGACTAGACCCATGAAATCCTAAGTGGACTTATAAAATGTGAATGGAAAATCATCTAAGTCGAGTAATTTCTCATTTGCCATTTGTTGCCAAGCAACATTTAATTCATTTGATGAGAGTGGTTGGTTACACATCTTTTTGTCTTCATTTATTTGGTGGCCAGATCAACGTAGGTATGTGTGGCAGCGGCCTTATGTTGTTCAATCATCCATTGCATTTGAAAAACAAGTTTATAGTAAGACTATTTATATCGACCTATTGTGTGATATGGCCTATAGTTGATTTTATCGTTGCAATATGCTCAAAGGTTTGTTTGAAGGTCCATGCTTTTAAAAATTCTTTAGACAACGTGTCCTCATTTTTAAGTCAATGGAAGTGAGCACATATCTATAGCCCAAGTATTTCAAGTAATCATTGAGCTTTGTGGCCCCCACCTTGTAGGGATTTTTTATAAGGTTATGCTTGAATAAAGTTGTTAACAATCTTAATTTTTGTGGTTATTGCTTTGTATACACGCCTTCTTGTGCTTTTTCTCCCCTGACCCGAGGAAAGAGGCCATTCTAGAAATTACTTTATTCAATCATTAAGTCTATGCTAAATCTACTTGCAACTTGTGAGGATTAGAACCCTAAATGTTTAGGAGGCAATGCAGGTGGTTTGGGTGAGAGACATTAAGCATAAAGGTGATCATGGGGTGCGAGGCTTCTCATTTAGCCTAGGAGATCAAGAAGACTATTGAATGATCGATTGAAAATGTAGCTTTGGCCACAATTTGTACTGATCTAGAGTTTTCAAAGGTAAAAGGAAAACAATCTTTTGACTTTTGTACCTTTTTTGAAATTGGACTAGGTATACCAAAGCTTTGAGGAATCATTCTTTTTATCGTTGTTGGGCTATGCAACCAAAGTGTGGACCTCATGATGTATTATGCCACTCTCTTGCTAATGCACTAACACCTTGGGAGCAAGCCTTATTTGCCCTCAATTGACACTACCACGTTGAATTGTCCACAAATAAGCTAGTTGGTTTTAAGTAATTTATCAACCATCCACCATCGAGATTTAGTTTGCTTGATTGCATGTTTGCTCGATTGCATTGTTGGAGGCATGGATAATGGCTAGTCCCATGACATTACGATCCAAATTTATTGAAATCGAGACTTTTGTTTGAGGTCAACATCCCAACTTGTAATGGATCGAGCAAGGTTGGGCATGGTGTAAAGACAAGCCTTGCAAATATCAAAGTGCACAACAACGATCTCATAAGCAATTTAACTCCACAGAAAAAACACATAACAAGTCATGTCCTAGAACATGACGGTCTTAATTATTCAATAGGGTTGAAGCAAAACACATTACATTCACACCACACAAGCCCAGAGCTAGTGCGTACTCTCTTCATACACTTCTACTATTATTGGGCCAAAGCCCTTATACATTCTTGGAATTTCAATTTATACGACCTTCTTCATGTTGATGATTGCAACCATGTGAGACATTCTTCAGGACACAAACCCGAGAGAGAGTCCCTGAGAGGGGTGTGTGGTTCCTATCTGAGACAGAGCTGGAACGTAGAGATGGCCTTCTCCTTATAGAGAGTTGAGAAGAACTCCAGATGATTCTCCTATGTAACACAGTGAGAAAGGAGATCTGCAGAGTTGGACGTGCCTATGGTTGAGCACAAGGTGAACGTGTGAAATCCCAAAGTGCTGGGTGCATCATCATGAGACAGAGATGAAGATGATGTATTAGCCTCCTCTGAGCAGAGAGTTGATGATGAAACTCCAGATGACTCTCCTGTGTAATGTAGTGGGAAAGAAGATCTGTTGAGTGGATGTGCCTGTGGACGAGAACAGGTGAATGTGATCCTAGTGGTTGAGCACTAGTGAAGTGGTTCTTCTGTGTAATGCAGTGAGCCAGAGATATGGACATCCCTATGGATGTGCCCCTAGTGGCTGAGCACTAGTAGGTGTATGGAATCCCTTGCTATATTGTTCAAGAGTCGGACCTGCCTATAACCCTAATTGTAATGTAAAGGGTACAGGTCGGCCCCACCTTAATATAATTGATAATTAATGTAAAAGATAATTAATTTGGTTAATGTTAATTATATTATGAGATAGAGAGGTTGGCCCTGTTGTGCCAATAGACACTTCTGTTGATAGGTCAAGTCTAATATAAGTAAAGGTAAATTTCCCATTGAGGAATCATATCTTTTGTGTGAGTTTGGAAATTTCAGCAAGTACATCTACTTGGGAAAAGTGCGCACCTCTCTTGGGCGCTAGTGTTCTAGGGTTTGTGAGCACCCTTTTGTGTGCTAGGTTTTCTTGGTGGTGAAGGTCTTTCTCTTGAAGAATATAGCAAAGGATTGGTTGGGTTTTCTTCTCTTGTTGAGAAGGGTTTCCTAGGATACTTCTTGTGTACTTGTGCATGGTGTTAGCGATTATTTTTGTCATTAGGCGCAGAAGCACCCAGGTTGCAGATTGCACACAAAATGCCCAAATACGGCAGCAGAAGGACAAGCGTTCGTAGAAGATAGCTGAGAAGGAAGTGGACGGTCAGGATCTCACAGAGAAGATCGACGGAATCTCGTCTGCNATAGCAAAGGATTGGTTGGGTTTTCTTCTCTTGTTGAGAAGGGTTTCCTAGGATACTTCTTGTGTACTTGTGCATGGTGTTAGCGATTATTTTTGTCATTAGGCGCAGAAGCACCCAGGTTGCAGATTGCACACAAAATGCCCAAATACGGCAGCAGAAGGACAAGCATTCGTAGAAGATAGCTGAGAAGGAAGTGGACGGTCAGGATCTCACAGAGAAGATCGACGGAATCTCGTCTGCCGTTAGATCTCGGGAAGTTGCGCAGGGTTTAAGTCCTAGCGAGCGGAGGAGGAGTCTCAGAGGAGTCATCGAGATATTAGAGTCATCGGGGTTTAAAAGATCGAGAGAACTGAGACCCTTTGAGTCTTGAAACTCCGACGGGGAATCTCAACCATTGATCTCAACGGGACACGTGGCAGGAGATCCCACAGAGTCGGGGATCGGGGAATTGAGAGTCCGGTGCACATGACAACGGGAATCGCGATATCCCGATACGCGATTTCCTGATGGGGTTAAGGATTGTAGCGGAGGACAGGTGGCAGGCTTTCGCGACGGGGAAGGGACCGTTGACAGGCCAACGACCATGAGCCATCGGGGATCGGAGAATCGCGAGTCCGGAGGATGCGTGCACATTGACGTCGCAAACCCCGAAACCCCGATGGAAAGCTATATGGCTGCGGGCATATGGTAGCGGTCATTTGGACCAGGGCTAGCACGGAAGGAGCTCATCGCAAATCGGGGATTGGAGGGGTAAGGAGTTCTCGACAGCAGGGATCGCGAAACCCCGAACCCCGATACAGAGTCGGGGATAACCACGGTCAGGTGCTGAAGGCCGTGAAGGGATTGGGAAGGACCTATGGATCGGGTTGTTACAACAGTAATTCCCGAGGGAATCCAAGAAGCCGCTTCGGCTCAAAAGAGGAGATTTAAAACGATCCTGAAAGCAGGAAGGCACGGTGATGTCTCAGGTACCAATTCGATGCGGGCTAAATCCCAGTACCTGCTGGAGATT
>JASDQU010306211.1:28573-45416 GCA_032191745.1 Picea mariana
GTCACCCTTTGAAAGTTTTGAGACGCCTCCATTGGACGAGAAGAGGAGAGGAGTATATGCAGGCATTTTTGCCATTTTGTAATCATCGATGGTTGAGCAGCGCTCCCGACTGTAATGTTTAACTGCTATTCTAGCTTTCAGCTTATGCACCTGTATATGAGATTTCTTGTTTTATCACAGACAGTTCCTCTTATTCCATCTAAGTTCCGTCTCCTAGAAAGAGAGTTCGTGATTGACTGAGTCGCGCGAGTTATTGTGGTTTTGTTATGATAAAAGATTTATTGTTGCATTGCTGCATTCTCTGGCTTTGCATTTGAATGTAAGATGATATTGCATTTAGACGTTTTCTTCCTCAGTCTGTTAGAAACCTGCTGTTTATAGCAGACCTCCACTTTTCTCTTGTACAAGTCTTCCGCCTGTTCACCCTTTACTACAGTTCACTGTCTGAAGTTTACACAAGACCTCACTTGCTCATGCATACCTGGCCTGGTTTCAGAGTTGGAACACTACCGTTTCGAGTTTCCTTCCATTTGATCACCCATCTATAAACAATCGTGACATAAAACTGATGGGCGTCGGGCTCTGCTCCTGCTAGCAATCCAGGAGTGACCTCCGTCGCTAACACATGGTGTTTCTTCTTGTGATCTTGGTTGTTGCAACAAATTGTCTATGGTTTAAGTAAAATGCTAAAATGGAATGAACTTCATGCTTAAGCCTAGATTATTGAAAAATTAACACTTCATTCTTGGAATTTCAATTTATACAAAGATTTTGGAAATTGAACTACCGCAACTACTCCAACTTCCAGGCTATCCAGGCTATCAAAACCCCAATGGTTGAATTTGTTTCAAATAGTAGATTTTAGACCACCAGTAGTTGAATTGTATTTTTATTCGATGACTAGGAGCCCCCATAAGCATGAATTCAAATTTGCAGGTCTTTGATGACATGGTCGAAGGCTAGACATCAATTCAAATTTGACTTAGAGAGCTTCATGGATGAAGCAAATGGAATCATCATGTTACCGCCCAAACTAGCAGTGCTACAAGGTCTTAGACTGCTATGGTAGCAACATAGGGGATATGTGCCCAATGTTACCACAACACCTATCCTTTTCCTTGTTCAAGCCAAACTCCTATGCTAAGAGGCTTTGGGAGGCTTCCTGCAAACTAACACTTCACCACAAGAATGTTAAAACTTAAGACCAGTGCCTAAACATCTGTATACTAGGTGAAGGTAGGAATTAATAATTTTAATGGTTGCTAAAGATAAAAATGCAGAAAATAAGAAGACCAAACAACAAGCTAACTTACCCTTTACTCTTCAAGATTAATGATCAAATAAAGTACAAGAGAGAGGGGAAATGTTGTTACCACTTTTCCGGATGATTAGCTATGGGAGTACCTTGACCAAAGTGGCTGGAAATGAGTAATCTCCTCGCTGTCCTGTTATTAACTTATTTCAGATCTGCAAAACAAAGTAAAACGTGGAAAACAACAAGGAAAATGGCCTTTTGGGGCCTCCCACAAGTCCAAAAATGCACTAGATCACTAGATCTGTGGGTAATAAGGGTAGGGCACCAAAGTATAAATGTTTACTTAGCCCAAGAGTCTTCAGATCTGCTGTAAAATTAATTTCCAGCAAGCTGGAAATTAGTTTTGCAGAATTGGGGTTCAAATCTTCCTAGGGTCAAAACCCAAAATTTGCTACAGCCAATAAAATCAATTGTAGGGCTGTAGTTATGCTCTATAATAACCATACAACAAGATATAATATGTAAATCAGATCTGGAATTGAATAGAAGGACTTAAGATAATATAACTTACAAAATGCACCCTTTCAATGTGTCCACCAAGTGTAAATCTGAAGATTTTGCTTGTTGTTTTAATGCAGATCTGCACACTTATTCTCAAGTAAACCCTTGTAATAGATGTTTAATGAAGCACAAAACACAAGGGAATATGTATCTTGGGATAGAGAAAAATCCCAAGTGGAAAAAACCCCAAGATCTACAAGCTTACAAGTTATAAAAATTAATAACAAAGCTAGGGTTTGATTTTTTTGTATTTTTATAATAAAAGATGATTTGAAAATATTTATATAAAATGGTTGAAGAAATTGAGAGATACATTTTTTTACCTTTACTTCTTACCTTAAGATGTCTCCGAGTTTGTGCAATTATGACCTCGTGAGCTTAAGATTGGCCGGATAGATTTCTAGACGATTGGGTTTGGAGTGGAAGCACTATCGTTCCCAATGCTAGAAATTTACCAATAAATGGGTTCCTCCTTGGATTTTGCTAGGAGAGCTCCTCTACAAGATGGTCTCCAAAGACAACCAATCAACTAGGGTCAAAGAGATAATAAACCACTTGGTTGAAGCTACTCTCAAAGGAGTTGGTCCAACAATTTGGGTGTATTATCCTTGGATCCCAGAAAGAGAGTAAGGAGACGAAGACCTATCTTCTCTCTTCCACGTGGCTATGTAGCCCCTCAATGGATCGATTGGTTATCTTTTGCAATTCTCCCCAGGAACCCCTGTCAAAGCACAATTAAATATATCCAAGACCAAGAAAAACAAACATTACAGTATATAATCCACTGTGACACGAGAATTTAGTTTTGAAAAATGGCATTATGATCTCACAAAGTTTCAACAACAAAAACGAGAGTTGTAATTAGCCTTATATAGCAAAATTTGTAACGGCTAGTTTCTAACTGCCTCATAAAAATAATTTTTCTTGGTTTGGTCATCCATAATTGGTTGGAGGCTAAACCATTTGATATATTTTTTTATTACATCCATGGTCAAAATGGGATAAATCCATTTAAAATCCTTGACCAATTTGATTTGTCCACATGAGAAGTGCGCCCCACTACGAGAAGAAATCATGTAGCCTTGGAGAGAAATCGATTTGGTGGAGAAAATAAATTTGGGGACATTTTCCTTTGAAAAATGAGCAATAACAGTCATATTTTGTCCACATTGACTATTCTTCATTCCAACGACTAGTTTGACTTGTCAAATCAATTAATGAGTAGTTGCAATTTGTCCCAAAAGAAGATGATTTGGTCATTTAGTGGTTAAATTAACCACTTTGCTTGGAAATGGTCATTTAGTGGTTAAATACTTTGCTTGGAAATAGAGCATCTTTGAATAAAATTAATTATTTTGCATGTGGAGAAGGAATCTTTGACTTGCAAAAATTATTCCAATGCTAGAATACCTCAAACGTTCCAATCCTTGACCATTTAACCTTGTAAAATGTGCCCAACGATTTTCTAGAAGAAGTGGGATGATTTTTTCTTGGGAGGCAATATCTCCCTCGATATTCCAACAATCAAAATTCAGTGACATGGGTCTTGCTCGTAATTTTTTTCCTGCTAATTTTGAACCCATGTTGTATTTTTGCCTCCAGGGTGCACTGCATGAAAAGTCGTGCAATGGTGAAAACTCCCTTAATTTTTCATCAATCACAATTTTTCCATATGGGTTTTGCTTGTGAAATTTTTCTAGTCATTTTGAACCCATGTTGTATTTTTGCCTTTGGGACCATTGCCTCAAAAACTGTGCACTGCCTCAAAAGACGTGCAATGATGAAAACTTTGTGAGACTGCCATGTTGAGAACAAAAATGATAGTGCACCATGGCCAAGGGATGCTTACAAACTTAATATAAGATAACCGCGTGGGAAGACATAGGTGTGCATGACATGGACTGAACTAGGCCCCACAAACTGTAATCACCCCTGCATAAGACCTGTGGCTCCACACAATCATGTGTCCCAATAGATCCGTGCCACGATCTCCAATCCTATCCAGGATGAGAGATAGTGAAACAGGGACATAAGGGCATTGATCATGATTGGACTAAGTGTGGAGTACCACAGAAGTCATCCACTATGGTTTACATGGCTCTAACTTGCATCCTTAGGCTTCCAATGGTGTAGTGAAGTGCAAAACTCTAGGGTACCTCCCGGAGAGGTAACACATCCCAAAAAGTTCAGAGACAAATCACAAACCCTTTGTTATTCCCTATGCCAAATCCCTTCTCTCTCCCCTGGTTCTGAGCTCCTTTGGTCTTTCCTTCTTCAAATTCCCATTGTTCTACCTTCTTTTGAATTTCTTTTGTGCCTTACCTTTCTGAATTCCCCTTGTTCTATCTTCTTTCAAATTTATTTTGTGCCTTACCTTTCCAAATTCCTTCATTACTTTTTCCAAATTTCCTTTGTTCTTTATCATTTTGAACTCCTCTAGTTCTATTGTCAAATTAATTGCAAAGTCGAGTATCAAGTCCACGTTACTTCGAGAACTTTGTGAGTGAATGAGCAAACCTTCGTATTCGTTCTTTGCAAATTTGAGGTTCTCAAAGCGAAAAGCTTTGTAGGTATTGGGAATGAATCATTCAAAGTCTTCCCAATTTCTCATTCCATTCAAAACCTCCCAAAACAATAACTTCATAGACATTTAAATGAATCATTTCAAGGCTTCAATTGTTCCATTGCATTTCAAACTTCCTAAAGACAAACTCTGCCCATCTACGTGTGCTCTGAGTCCTTTGGGGAAACCACTTCAAAATTCAAATTGACACCGAGGTGCAAGGTCTAGTCCTCTGACTTTATTCAAGCAGGATTTCTTTAACGGTTAACCCCATATGGATGCTCCTGCATTGGACTCCCATGGTAGAAAATTTGTGGGCATCTTGTTCAAAGGATTAATGAAGACAATTTACAAAATGGGCATTTGTCTCGACCAACCTTTGTTGCAATAATCCACATTGCTTCTTCCAAACTTATGTGTCTACACGAACCTTGACATTGCGATGCGATCTTCCCTTTCACAAGCATTTCGTACTCACCATTCTTTCTCTCTTTAATCTTTTCTTCGCTGCTTGCAACCTCCTTCATTGTAGATACCTTTTTGTTCTTATCACTATTTCTTTTGCACTTCAAACACTTTTATGTTAATGTAAATTAGGTGAGTGGTTCCTATCTGGAATAACGGAACTTGGTAGATACATATACAACACCACTTTATGTAATTTGATACACATTAACATAATACATCTGTGATTTAGTCTCTCTTGGTTGTCTTTTGTATATTCTCCATAGCATAGTTTCACATGGTATCAGAGCCAGGGTGATTATATGACAACTTCAAAGATTCGGGCCAAGACAAAGTTTGGCACATGCACATGTTGGAGAAGGAGATGAGTTGCAAAAAGTAAGGAGGTGAATTGACTAAAGACAAATAATTAAAGAAATTTGTATGACATCCTCAAATAAATTTGTTCAACTGAGAGAATTGGCACTGTATGGCAGTGAATTAATAATTCGTATGGATACATCAGAGAATGAATAATCCATACGACGACGAATTAATTCAAAGTGAATGATGGTTTAAAAAGATGGTAGTGAGTATGATGGCTTAGGAAATCAATTTTTGTATGACAACTTAAAAATGTGGCTGTGATTCTTGTACGGTAGCAACATAATTTTGTATGGACAACAGAAGAGAAGAATTTGTATGTGGCTCAGTAATCAGCATATTGCAGCAATTGAGGGACACTAAATTCGTATGACGTATAAGTGATAAAAAAAATCAAATTAAAAGAACATACGGACAGAACAAATATTCCAACAGAAGTGTATGGATGACACAATAATTCCAGCAGAGGTACACTTGCAATTTTTAGACCTACAGGAATCTGAAATTTTGAAGAGTTTTACCAGTCTGATTTTTTTCTTGAGTTATAAGGTTTTCTGATTTTCTTTAGGGAGGTATAAGGGTTTTCCCATTTTTGCAGTTACAAGGACATATGGCCAATATTAATAATTTCATGACGCTCAAGTCTCATAAATTAAATGGAAAAAATTATCTTGCTTGGAAACAAAAACTGGAACAGATGTTGTCTTATTATGATCTTTGGGAACTAGTTACTGGGACAAAGCCAAAACTTGATCCCATGACTAATGACTATAAGTGGAAAAATAAAAGTGCATTACTTCTTCTTACCTTTGCTTTGGAGGATGATCTTCTTCCCCACATTTGCAGTATCACTAATGCTATTGATGTTTGGAAGAAGTTAAAGAATTTATGTGAAACTTAAAATGAACTTCGAATTTTATTGTTGAGAAACAAATTAACCAGTTAGAAAATGGTAGCGTTAGATTCTGTTACAGATCATGTTCAGAAGTTGCAGGAATTGAGAAATGAATTATCAATGATCGACACAGACATTAAAGATAAGGAATTTATAACCGTTCTATTTAATAGCCTACCGGATGTGTATCAAAATTTTGTAACCTCATTTTGTGTACCTTCTCGAAATCAAGTTCCCATGTTTGAAGAAGCTGTACGCTTACTCCAGGGAGAGCAGTGACTCAAGAAAAATGAACTTGTAGAACTAGACAGAGCTTTTACAACAAGACATAGAGGAAGAGGTCGTGACATAGGTCATCAAGGAGGAAGGTACAGTTGGTATCAAAATTGGAGGCAGAATTCTTCAAATCAGATAGGTACTTCTCAAAATTCTAAGCATTGCAATTGTTGTAGCAAGAGTAATCGTAATGAAGAAGAGTGTTATCTTAAACAAAGACATGAGGTTGAAAGGATTAGAGGTAGAGAACATCATAGAGGAAGAAGTAGAAGTAGAGGGGGAAGGCATCAAAGTTATTTAGTAGAAAGTAGTACAGTTGTTCCACAAGAACTTGCCACTGATTATTTGTTTATGGCTTCTCATATTGATATCTTTACTTCTCAATGTGTCTAGTACATTGATTTGGGAGCCATCAAGCATATGACTGGTAAGCAAGATTTTTTTTCAAAACTTGCTCCTTGTGACAATGAGATCATTATTATTGGTGATGACATTGTTCATGAGGTACAAGGAAGAGGTGAAGTACCCATGAGAGTTTTGTGAGATTGCATTGAAATTATACAAAATGTCTTGTATGTTCCTGGCTTAAAGACAAATTTGCTTTATATTAGTAAAATTACTGATGAAAATTATATCATTGTGTTTGATAAGAAACAGTGTGTTTGATTAAAGATCGTACCAACAGCATGCAAGAGGATTGTACTGTAATGATATGTACAGGTTTGATGGTGTTCCAAAGCAATGCATGCTTTTTTGACATGTTCTACTTTTGAAAATCAATTATACCATGAAAGATATGGTCATCTTAACTGCTTTTATTTGAAGTTGCTTCACAAACATAATTTGGTGCATGGATTGCCTAACATTGAAGAAGATGAAAGTGTATTTAAAGCATGTCTGGCATCGTTCTAAGTTTGATAACAACAAAACCACATCAACTTAGGTGCTTGAATTAATTCAGTGTTGTTTGTGGTCGAATAGAGAGCTCAATCCCTTGGAGGTGCCAAGTACTTTGTAACATTCATTGATGTTTTTTAAAGAAAAATATGGGTATATTTTTTGAAGAACAAATTTGATGTTTTTGCAATGTTTAAGAAATTCAAGGTGATGGTTGAAAATGAAAATGGTTAGAATGTTGGTGTTCAAGAGTGATGGAGGAGGTGAGTATGAATCCCATGCATTTTGTGATTTTTGCTATCATAATGGCTAAGAAACAGGACACGTCCAACTAGGGGACCATGTCTGTATCCCACGTATTGGACACACACACTAGTTGGTTATGTGCCTTAGACATGTCTTTGTGTTTGTTGGCAGACCTTATGTTATTTGATCACATTCAGTTCATGAATGGGTTTTGAACTTTTATCTAAAGTGTTTTTCTGGCCTGCTTGGAATTTAGTGTCATTGCATGTCCATTGAAATAATCTGTGTTTCCTGTTCTCAAATAGTCATTTATTTGGAGAACTGCTTAAATCTTTATCCTTAGATAATGAATTCTTTATCTATCGTGTATTCATAAATTGCATCATTAAAAATTATGGTATGTAATTCTCAATAAATAGTAAGATAGAAATAGGATGGGAATGTCCTCTAGACTTCAAAATTAATTTAATGTGTCAATGGCCTGTTTGATAATAATGCTATGCCAGAGGTTAAAAGTAGAAACCACATGAAAAGATTAAGCTACAGATAGGAGATTTGAGGACTGGCACCTCACTGCAAATCTTAGTTTCAGATTAGAATATTACTGCAACTGCAGGTTACCAGACCCATAGAGGCAAAATGACTTGAAAGGTTTGAGGGTCACTGAAGGAAGGTTGTCAGACTTGTAGAGGCGGAGTGAGGGCAAAGGCTAGAGAGCTGCAAAGACTAAGTTGTGGAATGATGACAAAGCCACAACAACAACTTTGCAAGGACCCAAAGAGGCATGTAACACCCCAAGGATTGCAGATAAAAGTAACAATGACACCTACTTGCGTGATTCCACAGGAGTTGCAAAAGCCACGGACCCAACCACAGAGCTGGATTATGTAGGACCCAATGAGGCAACAATGGACAGAAGGGAAAATCAAAATGTGAGGGACCAACGGTAAAAAAAACCTTTATAGCAGTTACTCAGGAGGCAAAGATGGTTGTTGAGGATGTTATGTTCATGTACTCCCCTTTTTGTATCTGTATTAATGTTTAAATATGAATAGAACTTGTGAAAGCAGAGTTAGGGGCTATTGGATTTGGTTCTTGAAGTTTTCACTCCCTTCTTTAAGCATCTTGGTGGTTTGGTTAGCCATTTGAGCAAAGCTAGAGCTAGAAGACCAGTTAGCTTATAAGTAGCTATGCTCTGTTGAAAATCTCAGTGTTAACAGAACCAATTTGGAACCGGTAAAATTGGCAGGTTGGACCGAATTTGGGAGGATTCTGGTCAAAATAAGCCTCCCAAACTGGAAATGACTGGTGGGTACTGAAATGGTCAGAACCGGCCAGAACCTGCTGGTTTGACCAGTTTTGTAATGGTGCACCTCCTTTCCCCCCAAAAACCTAAAATAAAATTTAAAACACAAAAAAGTAAAACCCCATAACTACCCTACAACCTAATTTTGATCTATGAAATAATACCCCCTTGTATCGCGAATGTACTTATTCTGAATGACTTGGAGCTGCTTCCACCACAACAGGTTAGGGACATTTCCGTTGGACCTTCAAGGGCATCGATTCAAGATGGCAAGCATACCCATGCAGAGAATGTGAAGGACGGACAGATGATTATGTAGTTTGATTTGATTGTAAACTGTAGTATAATAATTTTTGGACAGGCTCAGATGTGTATTGCAGTCAGTGCCATTTTTCTATATTCACCTTTACAATTCTATATACATGAGAAAACTTCGCATATCTCGTGTTTAATGGTTTGAGTTTACTTTACATGGATGTACATGAATAATAAATATATTTTGTGTTTTCAAAATTTGAATATTTTATGTATTTTTTGGTCTACCAATTTTGTTTCCGTTATTTTTACCAGTTCCAGGTTTTGGGGTTGACTATTTTGATCACCAGTACAGTCCTGATAACAAACTTGAGATAATTTATTTATTTATTAACTAAATGGTATGCTTACATGAACTGGTCATTTGTGTACAAGTGATTGGAGCTTTTAATGCATGTTGTGTCAGCATTAGTTAGGCACTCGTTGGTACTGTGCAGATGTTTGTAGACACAGACACTCCTTTGTGCATAGAGACATAGAGGTCATCAGTCCACTGCACTGGAGGACATGTGTAAGTCCCATAGTCCAATCAGGCAAAGGCCATAATTGCAGTTGTAGACTGTGAGGCACATGGCCACATGGGTCACCTGAAAATGCTCCAGAGGACCATACTTTGTGAATGGGAGGAGCACTGCCAAACAAGTTAGCAGGCAACAACTGACTTGAGATAACAGACCAACCCACAAAGAACCCAACTATCATAGAGCCGGTGAATCCCAATTTAAGCACTTGAGTTGGTCATGACTGTGATATCAATTTCCGTCAGCAGTATGAGTGCGCAAAAGTAAGTGCCATAAGCATGACAACTAAAGTGGCATGGGAGAAAATGCTCTACTAAGTAGCCATAAAATTTGTATGAGAGAAAATTTGATAGTTGGTCAAATCAGAATTACAGCCCCAGAAGAGTGCCTGAGTTCAGTCAAACCAATCTGTCATCAGTGACCCACAGGGGTTGGGGAAGATCATACAATCAGTTTTTATACTGTTCTCCTCATGCAACCATTGCAAGTTGATAGTGAAATGTGCCATATTCTAGCTAGATACATAAGAATGTCATTTTCAATCAAATAAACCTCTTTGATCACAGCAAGCTCCTTTACCATAAGAAAAGCTATGAAGTTACCTCCTGTAACTATCTATTGAAAGGCAATTTTACAGTACGAGGTTAAGTCTTCTATCCATTTAAGTTTAGCCATATGATATAATAGTACTAATAATAACGTCTATTAATAATGATATTATTAATGATATACTAATATAATAATCATATGTTGAAAATATTGGACATAGTAATAACTTGGCAGAGGTCAACAAATGGAAAAATTGGAAAAATTCAGGAAAATAATGGAATGACTTGGCAAAAAATTGGCAAGCAAGGGAAATAAATTAAAAGAAGTCGGTAAGGGGAGAAATGGGAAAAGGCGATTTCACGTGAGTGTTTCCACACCTTAGTAATAATATTTCATGATTTTTAGTAATGAATCATGATGCATTCGGAATATATGTTATTAACGATACATAAATAATACATTACCATTAAACAATATATTAAAATTAGCATACCTGACACTGGTTTCTTACTCGGTTATTCTTCTTATTGCTCACCTTTACAGATTTCCTCCATGTACATTTTTTCTAGAACCTGGAAATTATTTTTATAATTTTTTAAGGGCAAAAACAAAAAAAGAAAGTGGCTGCATGGATATCCATGTTCTCATTCTGATCTATATGTGTCCATACGGATCTCTGTATGGCCTTTGATTAAAGTCCTTTTTCATTATTTAATTTATTTTGATGTCCTAACTACGGAAGAAAAAGAAACTAGAATTTAGTAAGAGAAATGGCATTTTCCAGGCTGGAAAATGCACGGAAACTTATAGGAACAATTCCTGCCTGTGAAACATTTCCCAGGTGTTCGAATGAAGTTTCCTGTGTTTCTATTCTGAAAACCTTTCCTGAATGGAAACATGATGAAATCATCAAGTTTTGTTGACATTGTTATGATCCTTTCAAATTCATGTAAAATTGGTCATGTTTTCTGGAGGTTATGTAATCATATATTCTGGAAGCTGTCTGTACTTCATTTACCTCTGAGCAATTAACCAGCTCCACTATGTACAGTTGGATTGTTTGTGTTGGTGAAGTACAATAATGTCCCAACTGTCCAGTTTAATCTTTGGACAGTCTAGAAGCAAAGATTTATTATTGTTTGGTTGTAATATTAGTATTTGATGATTGACATAGGTATTTCCAAGTGGCTGAAAATATTTTTTGTGTACTTGTTAAATCTATTGGTCGCTACACTGATCAGTCTGCAACTAATTGTTTGCTTGATCATTATTTTTAGGCCCTTATCAGGGAGGAGTTTGGAAGATTCGTGTGGAGTTACCGGATGCCTATCCATACAAATCTCCATCTATAGGTTTCGTCAATAAGATCTTTCATCCCAATGTTGATGAGATGTAAGTATGATTTCTTGTCAAATGGATGGCAGGGGGCAATCAAGTGACACTGACGATTACTGTATTATTGTGTGGTAATTTGTCAAATAAACTATATTAGTGGGCTTCTCAAAATTTATATTTGTTTAAGAAATATTGATATTGTTTATAAATTTGTCATTCAGGTCTGGTTCAGTTTGCCTGGATGTAATTAATCAGACTTGGAGTCCCATGTTTGGTAAGTGAAATTTTCAGTTTTTGACCATTTGACTTTTACTTGTTTGGTCTATAATATCTCCCAAGTTTTGTTGTGTTCTTTCAAAGGCTTATTTTGCAAAATTTTCTGAATTCCCAATCTGTCAATGTACTTACCTTTTGGTTATTTTCATTTCAGATCTTGTGAATGTGTTTGAAGTCTTTCTTCCTCAGCTTTTGTTGTATCCAAATCCAACTGATCCTTTAAATGGAGAGGCTGCAGCTTTAATGATGCGTGATAGGCAGGTCTACGAGCAGAAAGTGAAAGGTAATATCTTTGTTGTGATCGTACATACCAATGCAAAATCCCAGATCATGATTCATGTTATCACCTGGAATCTGTGAAATTCATATGCTGAGATTAAGTTGGTTCATTTATGTTGATTTCATATTTGTTGCTCAAAGATTAGTAGCGATTTTGTTTGTCATAATTTTTTGTAAGATGAGATCATATGCTGAGTAGTCATCTGCAGTTGTCCGGCATTGTATGTGAGGCATAAGTAACCATTTTTTTGAAGCTTGTATGTGGAGCTTTTCTCAAACATACTGCATTTAATCATTGCAGAATACTGTGCAAGATATGCTAAGCCAGAGGATGTTGGAAAACAAGAAGAAGAAGAAAGCAGTGATGAAGAAGTTAGCGAAGATGAATATGGATCTAGTGATGAAGAAGTGGCTGGCCATGCCGACCCATGATTACTTGATTCAAGTGCATTGCATTTTCATTGGAATTTCTTGATGGATTAAAAGATACAGATGCAACATACATAGGCTATTGAATTATTTGGAATTCTGGGATGGGGGCACGTTTCGGATGGGTATGAATGAATGGATTATTCTCCTGCACATGTGGATGTTCGGTTGTATATATGAAAATTTGTAAAGCATTGTAATATCTCTTGTTTAAATTGAAACAAATCTCTCCTATTTGGCAGGATTCTGTACTGTAACTGTGAAGTATTATATATTCTCCTTACATTCATTTCTGACATGGCTAATAATGTGTGGACTGAATGAGACTGCCAGCATATTTTTTCAGTTCATAGTGATATGCATAGGACTGTTATTTTGGGCTTGGCGTTAAATCTTGCTTCTGTGTTATTATTCAGGGTGGGCAGAAGCTCTGAAGGGAAATTTGCATATTCCCTAACAGTATCTAGTGTTGAATTAAATTACTGAAAGAAAGACTCTCTTAAGAGTTCAGAGCATCGGTCCTTCAATTATTCCTCTCCTCTATTACGAAAAGGAAAGTGGTAAAATACTGGAAACTAGCATCTACATTTTTTGGCTTTGATGGCTATAAGACAGGTGGGTAATGTCATGCTTGATCACACGGTTCAAGCATACACTGAGAATATGGTACTTCTCAAAAATTTTGAATTGGTGGAAACTCTTATCCCTAACAAATTTGTGTTTCTTTTGGTGGTGGCTTAAATATTCAAATTTGTGTGTTCTTTTGGATGTTGACTCTCTGTGTATTCAGTGTTCAATATTCATCTGTATCAATTATTTTCATGCTTTCTATGGGATATAGCCATCCCCACTCTCAGTCACCTCATTTACTGAGCTTCTAAATAAAGTTTGACTATTATATCATTGATCAACTTAAAGATGTTTAATGCTTGAAATCTCATTGACATTAAGATCACGATCACTTGGGGATGTACACTCAGTTACCAAGCCATCTTAAACAGAAGTACACATACTTTCAGTCTCTAATTATTGTCCGAGTTTTCTTTGCTCACGATGGTTGACAATCTGTTCGACCTTCTGGCATTTGTGAGTGTATATCATCAGAGCATTCTCTACGATTGGCAATTGGTTGCTCACGTATGTTACTTCAACAATTTTTGTCATCTCATTGAGCCAACCTTCTAAATGCTATCAGCCCCAGTCATCCTCTATAGGCATCACTCACTAAGTCAATGACTGGACCATGAAACGAAGAACCGACTGAATATTGGGAGAAAGGTGTATGGCATTATTTAATATATTAAGTTACCCTTTCGGGGAGAGGAATAAAAACTTAGATGCCCTTTTTGAACCAACTTGGAGAAGTATTATACTTCTCTTATGTCTGCTCCTCCTATGAGGTCCTCTTAAGGTGAAAGATGTATGACATTCTGTATTTAATATATAAAGTTACCCATTAGGGGAGAGGAATAAGAACTTAGATGCTCTTTTTTGAACCAATTTGGAGAAGTACCATACTTCTCTTTCTGTTCCTTTTGTCTGCTCCTATGAAGTCACAACCTCTGTATGACTATTTCCTGTAATCTTCTTCCTAACGGGGAGCATCCTGAGAGGTGAAATGGCCAAAGTCAACTTCTCCATTGTCACCATGTGTAGTGAAATTTAACTATGTAGTGGAATTTTGACTCGAATTTGACTTTTAGGAATCATAGATCAATCATAGGCGTCTTAGTCAATGCTTTCACATGCTTTAAAAATTCTCTTAGCTGTCTTTGCTCGTCATGGTCGACAACCTATTCCTCTGATTCTCACGGCCTTCGGAGGTCTATCATCACAATATTCTCCAACATGACTCTTTATGGACTACGGAGGTCGATCATCACATGTTCCAACATTTGGTTACGTGTTATTCTGGCAACTGCTTTAGTAATCTCGTTGCTAATTTCTGTGTGAATAATTTTAAGCGCTTCTTATACGATTTTTCTAATTCAACCTTCTATTGGGGACAATGTTTTTCTTTACCAACTTGACGATTGGAGCATCACAAGAACTGATTGGTTGTGATTGTTTTTTTTCTTTACCAACTTGATGATTGGAGCATCATAAGAACTGATTGGTTGTGATTGTTGATGTCACTTTTATGGTCTTGCAAGGAAAAATATGTTTGACACTCTTTATCTATCATATTACCTATATTACCCCTTGCAATAGAACAAAACCGAGACGCTATAATTTTGAGTAGAATGGTAAAATAGTATACTTCAATTTCCTGCTCATACACTTTCAACTCTTCTTGAACTAAATTTCTCTTGTTATTGAATAATAACATGTCCAAGGTCACCGCTGGATCATAGAACAACCTGAAGGTGTTTGAATGCGTGAATATTAAAATTGCAAATCTTCTTGAACTAAATTTCTTTTGTTATTGAATAATAACATGTCCATGGTCACCGCTGGATCATAGAACAACCTGAAGGTGTTTGAATGCTTGAATATTAAAATGACATTTATAGGTAAATCATCACTACGTGCTGTATCATAAGCATTCCATTTTTGTCACTTTAAGCATTCCATTTTTGTCACTTTGACAGCGTTAGGGCGATGCTAATTTCTGCATGATTAATCCGAGGTACTACTCCCATCTGATTATACCATCGTAACATTGCTGTTATACAAAATTAAATTAAATTGAAGGCACAGTTTAAAAAGAATATATATATGTTTGAGTAGGTTTTTTTTTCTGTGTCATCCTTTTTGGTTTGAAGTGTAAAATAGTTTTAGCTTAAGCGATGTAAAACTTTTCAGTACTTTTCAGAGGTTGGCTAAACTGGTTGCATACGTTTTTAAGATTTATGATACCACATACTGTTATCCTTCTTTTTATTATATGTAGAAAATTTTCTTTGGTTAAATCATCACTACACGCTATATTATTCACATTCCATTTTTTCCACTACACGCTATATTATTCACATTCCATTTTTTCCACTTTGATAGTGTTAGTTAAGGGTGATGATAATTTCTGCATGGTTAATCCAAGACACTACTCCTTTCCACAACATTTCCTTTTACACAATTAAATTTAAATAAAAGTACTGTTAAAAAATAATATATCTATGATTTTTTTTAAGCAGGTTTCTCTTTCTATGTTATCCATTTTGGTTTGAAATGTAAAATAGCATAAGGGATGTAAAACTTTTCATAGGTTGGTTAGTTAGGGTGATGCTAATTTCTGCATGGTTAATCTACACTACTCCCATCTGATTATTGGTTAAGTTAGGGTGATGCTAAAATGTTATCCATTTTGGTTTGAAATGTAAAATAACATAAGGGATGTAAAACTTTTCATAGGTTGGTTAGTTAGGGTGATGCTAATTTCTGCATGGTTAATCTACACTACTCCCATCTGATTATTGGTTAAGTTAGGGTGATGCTAATTTCTGCATGGTTAATCCAAGGCATTACTCCCATCTGATTCTTGGATATTGGTTAGTTAGGGTGATGCTGATTTCTGATCCAAGGCACTACTCCCATCTGATGGTGTAATACAACATTTCCTTGTACTCAAAGTTCAAAGTTCAGATAGTGTAATACAACATTTCCTTGTACTCAAAGTTCAAAGTTCAGATGGTGTAATACCACATTTCCTTATAAAAATGGTAAAAAACACATTATAAATATCATTTTAATTTCATTCCCCATTTTTTTTATATAATAAAAACTCGGCCTGGTAAGAACCTCAATCCTTCCAATAAGAAACTCAATGCGGGTCATTCCTGCCCTTCCCAGTCCAACATCAATATTTATCTTCATTCGCTCTGGGCTTTCAATATTTATCTTCATTCGCTCTGGGCTTTCATTCATGACCATCGCATGCGGCTCTCTCTCTCTCGGATCAATAGGGGGGAGCTTGCAACCTCGACTTCATCTCTTCTCTTCCACAACTCCTTAGATCTTTTAATAGACTCTGATTCTACGACGGATCTCTATAACGTATTGACTCGTATCATGTCGGTAACTAGAAGGAGCTCATTATTTTTCTTTCATCCCCTCAAAAGAAAGAGCTCTCTTTGTCAGTTCCTTATCCTTTCCTTTCTCTGGTCAAGTGTTGAGGGTATCCTTTTACTCTCCTCTACCGGGTATCTAATTAAGGGAGCTTTCTTTATCCACCGCCCTTTACTTTTGCCCGAAATCAATAAAGAAGCAGCGAGGGTCCTGGTAAACCGCACACTTGGCTCATGAGCCCAAATCCATGTATAAGACCCCTAATAGTATATATCTTAATGTATATTTGACGTACTGAGTGACCATC
>JASDQU010306211.1:137798-173293 GCA_032191745.1 Picea mariana
TAAATGGAGATTTAAGTGAAGAAGTCTATATGGAACAACCAGAGGGTTTCAAACTGTCTGATAACCTTGACTTAGTATGCAAGCTGAAGAAAGATTTATATGGGTTAAAACAAGCCCCTTGAGCCTGGTATCACAGACTGGATACGTATCTTAAAGACAAAGGGTTCAAGAGAGGAACAGCTAACAACAATCTGTATATTAAAACAAAGGATAATAATTTTCTCATCATATTGGTCTATGTGGATGACATCATCTTCGAATGTAATAAGGATCCATTGGTACAATGGTTTGCTTCTGCCATGGAATCTGACTTTGAAATGTCCATGATAGGAGAACTGTCATTTTTTCTTGGTCTGCAAATTACTCAGAGGTTTGAAGGGATGTTCATTTCTCAAGAAAAATATCTAAGAGAAATGTTGAAAAGGTTTCAAATGGAAGATTCTAAACCTGTGGGCACACCTATGGTTACTGGATGCAAACTAAGCAAGGATGATAACTCACCTGATGTTGATCAGCATTCATATAGGTCAATGATAGGCAGCATGTTGTACATCACAACATCTCACCCAGACATAATGCATGATGTAGGAATGGTTGGAAGATATCAGTCTGCACCTAAACAGAGTCATTTATTAGCTGTCAAAAGGATATTCAGGTATTTGAAAGAAACAATGACTTATGGTATGTGGTATCCCAGAAATCAGAATTTTCAGTTAACTGCTTATTCAGATGCAGATTGGGCAAACTGTGTTGATGAGAGAAAAAACACCAGTGGAGGATCATTCTTCCTGGGTGACTAATTAGTAGCATGGCTTATTAAAAAGCAAGGTTCCATTTATTTATCAACCACAGAGGCAGAGTACATTGTTGCTGCTACCTGTTGCACTTACGTATTATGGATGATTCAGACACTTGCAAACTTGGAGGTAAAATACGCTGCACCGATCCCAATTCATTGTGATAACACTAGTGCCATCAATGTGTCTAAGAATCCTGTATTCCACTCCAAGACCAAGCATATTCCCATAAAATACCATTTTCTGAGAGAGCAAGTCACCAATCAGGTTGTTCAGGTTCAGTACATTCCAACCACAGAACAAATAACAGACATCTTTACTAAACCCCTAGCTAAGACCCCTTTTGAATATCTCCAACAAAAGATGGGTGTCATCCCGTTTCACACCTAAGAGAGTCCATCCTGTTAGGGGGAGTCTTGTATTGATTGCATATCTGATACCTCCTAAAAATACTACAATAGCTCAGGGGGAGCGTGTTTTCTTTGACATTGATGTCAAAGGGGGAGAAAAGAACAGGTCTGGGTGCCTTTGTTGCCATCAGTGCCAAAGGGGGAGATTGTTGGCATGTTTTATAGGCAACGTATGCTTGTCATTGATGGCAAGTACAGTAGCAATGATGGCTTGAGTACAGGAAGAATGTACCAGGCGGGCACCAGAAGTATTTTAGGAATATGCAGCAGAGCAAGCTCGATAAGTTCATTGAGTGATAGTGTAGAATATTGTTGACATGTTTAACAGGAAGAGTATTCGTGTCATTGATGGAAATATCAAAGTATGCATCAATGGAAAAATAGGGACAAAGTAAGCTCAGGAGGAATTAGCGCAGAGTCGAACGCAGTGCGAAGGGTTGCTTGTTCATTTGATGGCAAACAAGAAGGCAAGGAAGACCAACAACGCAACCATGATCGAATGGCAAGATCGAAGTGTTGGTCAAACTCCATTTCAGAGTTTCGACTACCGGGATTTCGGATACTGGGAATTGGAGATGTCAAGAACTCCCACTACAGGAGTCCCGAAGTCGCGAAATGCGAAATCGCAATATAACCTAAATCGTTGGATCAAGGACAAATCTGAACCGTCGATCCAAGAAGAAGACGTGGTGAAAGATCATGCTTTCGCTGACTGAAAAGTCAAAGGAATGAAATGCTCCAACCTTTCAACTCGCGAAGTTGCGAAATGCGAAACCCCAAAATCCTGAAACATGCACCCCAACAAAGACTCCATTTCGGAGTTTCGGTTACCGGGAGATGGATAAGTCAAGAGTCGAGACTCTCCAACACAGGAGTCCTGAAGTCGCGAAATGAGAAACCCCGAAATCGCGAAATAGGTGCATCGCTCGAAGTTGCGGCTACTAGAGTCTCGAATATCGGGAGATAGAGATGTCATAGACTCTCGTCATCAGGAGTCCCGAAGTGCCGAAATGCAAAATCCCAAAAACCCGAAAAAGGTGCATCACTCAGAGTGTTGGATACCAGGATTTCGGTTACCGGGAGATGGAGATGACAAGGACCCTTCATCAACAGGAGTCCCGAAATCGTGAAACGCGAAATGGCGAAATGATCTAAGCCATTGGATCAAGGAAATCATGGACTATTGATCTGACTCCATATTAGAGTATCGGATACCAGGATTTTGGATACCAGGAGGTTGAGAAGTCAAGAGTCAAGAAACTGCATCACAGGAGTCCCGAAATCCAGAAACCTGAAGTCGCAAAATGATAAAAACTCCATACCGGAGTTTCAGATACCATGAGTAGGAGGATTCAAGAGTGAAGACTCTTCATCACAGGAGTCCTGAAATTGCGAAACCCAAAGTAACAAAATTTCACAAACAAGCTCTGTTTTGGAGTTTCGGGCACCGCGGCATGGAGAGTCAAGAAACTTTACCACAGGAATACTGGAATGCTGAATTGCCAAAAAGCCGAAATGCGAAACACGGTTAGGCTCGGCTAGAGGTCACAGCGTTTGGTCACATCGATGGAAGATGGGGAAGGAGTTAGTGAAGACAAGCTCCTTTTCGGAGTTTCAGGGGTCGGGAATTGGAGAGTACTAAAATCCTCCATCACGGTGATCCCAAAATGCCGAAGAGCGGAATGTCGAAATGAATGCAAGACTAATGAAAGTCATCCAACGGTGCAGATGAAATTGAATCAAATCAGAGGGCTACTGTTGCACGTCACAGTGTAACTGCCAGAAACCACTGATGGTTTCTGCCAGAGGACTCGAGGATACTTCGGGGTGATTGACAGAGGAGGTGAAGGGTCTGCAGGCATCTGTCAGTAGAAGAAAAGACTGTTCGTGAAGGCGATTGACAGCTGGAAGAGCATTGGAGCTGTTAACTGCAACAAAGAGGTTGAGCTCGGATGGAACAGAAGATGAAGAAGCTGGACTGCTGATGATGCGAAGGAATTTTTAGTATGACACCCAGTGTTGATGGACAGATGTGATGAACAAACAGAGAAGCTGAAGAGTTGCCATGATGAATAGGTAGAGCAATCGACATGCAGACCATGCAGAACCACTGCATACAGAGAATGCACAGGATGCACAGGGAGTATAAAAATGTGGAACAATGAAGAGATGGGTTTTGCTGTTGAGAGTGATGCATGTGTGAAGAAGGAGGTGGAGTGCAGTAGCTGAAATGAACATAAGAAAAAAGGTGCATTGAATGGGAATGGTGCAGAAAGTACAAGAGACAGAAGAACAAAAAAGTGTAATGGATGCGTGCAGGAAGACAGTGAGGAAGACTGAGTAGCGAAATCTTGCAGAACAACGATGAGACTGGTAAGCTGTTGTTGAACACTATATCAATATAATAAGTTTCAGTAATTCATATTCAGAACCTAGGGTGGAAGGGAGGTGCTAGGGAGGACGGGTGTCCTCAGAGGTTCAAGTGGGTGCTTGAACATAGGGAGTTGTAGCTTCCTTCTAGTTGGTGCTAGAGAAACCAGGGAGTTGGTGCTTCCTTCTAGTTGGTGCTAGAGAAAACAGAGAGTTGGTACTCTCAAAAAGTTGCAGCTTGCAAAAACAAAGGTTGTAGCCTCACAATGAGTTGGTGCTCATATGTATGATAATGTAAAGAATGTAAATAATACTCATCATATAAAGAAGAAGAGGTTTTTACCCTTTATGGGTTTCCTTGGGAAATATCTGTCTCTGTGTATCTCATATATGTGATTGATGCTGAATGTCCCATTGCTTATTTACTTGCATTATTGTGATCATCATTGAGTGCCTTGTAAAGAATTTAAAAGAAGCATAATTGTTTAAGCACGGGGACAACTGATTCACCCCCCCCTCAGTTGTCTAACAAATTTAGCGCGTGCACCAGAAAACCACTATTTTTCTACGCGGTACCAAAATTTAGCGCGCACACCCGCACACTAACATTTTTCCGCGCGGCACCGAAATTTAGCGAGCACACCAGCATGCCAATATCTTGTCGTGCAGTGCCTAATTTTACCTATCACAAGATTTTCACTGCACATCATGCATTTTTAGTGCGCCCACCTGTGCACATTCACCTTTATGCGCATCAAGTCCTCGTGAATTTCGCTACAGAAATTGGGGCTTTTTCCTAACTTTTTCCCCAACTTACCATGGACATTCTGCAACCAAGAAATTCATTCAATTTCACCCCGATAACACCAATTCAACCTCTGCAAAAACAAATCATTGTGGGTTTACATTTTTGGAATGAATTTCCCCAAAATCAATTCACAAATTGAGAATTTTATTTATTAATCTCGCTCCAACTGTCATGGCTTCACTGTAACTTCAAATTCGACCAATCCCAGGTTCAAATTTTCTAGAACAGATATTAAATCAGGAATATCTCACCACATGGTCAAATTTCTCAATTTTTGTACCATATTGTAGCTGGACGCTCTGCAACTTGAAATTTGGCCACTTCAAAATAAATCCTCTATGAAATTTCGCTTCAACTCAACTTGTTTGGCCCATCCAGGCTCAATGTTGAAAAATATAGCTCTGATACCATATTGTAACGTCCTTGACCATCCATGTCAAGCCACGCTACGCCATAGAGCTCTTTCTGTTCTCTTTGCGGAACATATTGTAACATACCCAACATCTAACTGAGCTATGCCACATGAATTTTTCGAATTGTATGCAATTAAATTATATGCTGATAGATCTCTTGCGAAAGCATTTATGTATAAAATGTAAACATACAAATACATCTGTAAATACACGGATTCACACTGAAATAACAATAAACGTATACATGCAACATATATAGGCAATACCCATAAAAATAAACACAAATATAACCACACATATGGTAACCCATAAAAATACACATGTAAATAACAATGCAACATGTAAATTTATCACACAATTGACACTTATCTTAGTAAGAATGTCACCAACTGGGTGCAGACCTTCCACGAACCTCCTAGCCTTAGACCACACTGCTCATCACTCTTAACAGTGGGTCACCCCCGAGCTGGGACTAAACTCCACCCGGGTAAAGGGATTCCTAACCAGGCTAATGGATCATGGACCACAAGAAAGACTCTGTCACAGGTTCTCACTCAACTAACAACCTATAGTCCCTCATTCCCCACATGCCTGTCCCACCCTAGGAAGTGTGTGCCTTCTCTGCTCAACAGTCCTTCGGCTGCCCCACTTCCCTTCCTAGCTTCAACAACAGGGCGGACAAGAAGTCTCAGAGCACTGTAGCTGCAGTTCAACACCTTTTGAAAATCAATTCCCAGTGATTCTCTCACCCAGAGAGAAGTTTCTCACGGGCTTGATAACCCACCTCTTCAATCCAGCTCCCAAGATAACCAACTACACAAACAAATATCGTTATGGATATGGTTCCCGGTACATTGAAATGAATGTCTCAAAGATAACTGACTGTGTGAGAGAAAAATGGTCATGGAGTCATGGTTGAATGATCATTGAATGATGAAAGAGTGTCCCTCAAATGAACTAAGTCCCAACAATATGTATGCATGTCCCCAACTTGACACTTGTCATGTTGGGAGCTACTTTGGCTCACTTTTCCCCAACTTTAGAACTTAGGATATAATAATTATCCATACTTTATGTTTTAAGAAATATTAATATAATATTCTTTTTTGGCTTAAGCTCCCTAGCTTAGCCCTTTTCCTTAAATTTTGTCCCTCCCTTCCCCTAACTAGTGGATTTTAGTCCCCCATCTCTTTTATCGTGGTCGATCTATACGCAATGATGGATTTTATATTAAATATGAGACATGTACAAAAATAGGCACACTAGCCTTTAACATCTAGGCTCTCCGGCCTAATCAAAACATAAGCATCACATATTATAACAACTGGCTCACCATCCTATAAAACATAGCATAAAAACCAAGGCTCCCTGGCCTCAATATCATGCACACTTAAGTTGTTGTGCGTTGTATCCAAGAATGTGCACACTTCTTCATTTTACTGCGCAGTACCTGCATGCACTATGCCATGAAAGGTGCATACAAACTTATATCAAACAACTCACCAGCTTAAGTACATTTGTATTTATATTTACAATTGGGTTCGGCCTAGGGATATTACACAAGTGCATTACAAGTACTAAACAGTAAGCATTTACATAACGATTTTTGTACTAACAATATTCAAGTGTCACTAAACATTTGATAGAAAAAAGTATTCAGTAGTAATAGAGCTCTAAAGATTTTTGTCTCGGTTACAATATTTATTTAAGATGCAACAATATAAAAATATCAAACCTGATTTGTGAACTTGGAGTCTTTAATTTCTAGGGAGGGTGCGTTATTCCTCTGAATGCACTAGATCTAGGATCCCTTTGTCACTGCTTGGACAAATGTCATTTTCCAAGTGTACATCTCCTGCAAGAACCCTCATGATATAACTTATATACAAGTGTGTACCTCTGAAATTTGTAGCACCATCCAACTTGTGTTCTAATCTCAAGGTTTGCGTAACTTGCAATTGGAAACTGTAAATGTAACTACAACTGTACAATGGAAATATTTCAACTAGCTCTGAAACCATGTTGGTGTTTTATATGATTCTCAGCTCTTGATAGTTATTGCCTTATGATTAATAAAACGATTCACTTTCATACATCAATTATCATAGAATAACTATACACTGAATATATCAACTATAACAATGCAACGGAAATAACAAGATCTAAAAATATTAACCATGCACACTAGACACAAGAACACAAGAGTTTATCCTCGGAAACCCAAACTTGGGAGAAAACCCATCAACCTTTCTCTAGAAGAATTCATTCCAAGATATTACCAGTACATCACCATCAATAGTCAAAATATCATACAGAGAATATCATCCCCAAGGCTACCATCGCCAAGACCTAGTGCCTCAATAAAATGACCAAGAATAACCAAGCAAGAGCTTCTCTAAGTGTGGTGCACTCTCCAAGATAACCAGAAACCCAGAAATAACAAAATTACCAAAAAACATGCAGTTGCAACTATCTTGTGTGCACTAACTTATAGACAAGTGCGTACCTCTGAAATTTGTAGCACCGTCAGCTTGTGTTCTAATCTCAAGGTTTGTGCAACTGACAACTAGAAATTGGCAACTGTAACTGCAACTGCAACTGTACAGTGGCAATATTTCAACTAGCTATGAAACCATGTTGGTGTTTTATATGATTCGAAACTCTTGATAGTTATTTCCTTATGACTAATAACAAGATTGACTTTCATACATCAGTTATCATACTAATTACCCTCATAAATGTCATAGGTGCATTGCATAAATCAAATGGAATAACCAACCATTCAATCAATCCTTGCTTTGTCTTGAAAGCAATTTTCCATATATCACTTTCTATAATTTTGATATGATGGTAACCACTTCTCAAATCTAGCTTAGTGAAATAAACAACATTCCTTAATTGATCCAATAAATCATCAATTCTAGGAAGAGGATATAAATTATTTATTGTGATCTTGTTCAATTCTCAAAAGTCAATACACATCCTCCATGTACCGTCTTTCTTTGGAACTAATACAATAGGAGATCCACACACAATGGAACTTGGTTTGATGATTCCTTTATCGAGTAACTTTTGAACTTGTTTCTTTATCTCTGCATTCTCTATCATTGATAACCTATACATACTAATGTTAGGAAGAGGAGCATCCTGCTATAAATAAATATCATGTTCAACCTCCCTCTTAGGAGGCAACCTTGTAAGTTCTTGAAATAACTCATCATAGTTAGATATAATCTTTACCAATTCCTACTTATGATCTGGATCACAACCTGATAAAGCATCTGACATATCTTCCCCCTTTTGTTGCACTATCGTGAGAACAAAATATTTAATTGCACTTACAAGTCTCTTCATTTTCCTTGTGCTAACTGAAGAAACAATATTTTTGATACGATGAGCTCTGACAATATACTCAATCCTATTCTTGAAAATATGATATTTGTTCTCTTCACGATAAAATATATCTTTCCTGTCAAATAGATATGGATTACCCATGACAATGCCACAAAATTCAAGTGGCACGACATCTAACTCAACCTCATCATAGAATTTAGATGTAACTACAAATCTGATCTTACATTGCTTCGTCACCTACAACTTAGCATCATCACACACCCAACCTAATGGATATGGATTTCTATGAGATGTTGTCTTTAAAACCAACTTCTTAATAATTTCTTCAGATATTACGTTAACCTGAGATCCAATGTCAAACAAAGTATATATCTTTGTATGCTTTACTATAACTTTGACATGAAAAATTTCACTTTGTTTCTTTTGATCAAGAATAGTTTCCAATTTAACAGATTTAATTGAAAGATTAAAAGTAGACATACCTTTGCTTCCCATTGCTATGATATTAGTTTCATCTCCTGAATCTGATCCCAGATTCTGTCGGGTTGATGCAATAGTCTTTTGTTTCCCCTTATCTTGAAACTTTTTTGGTCGTAACTTTGGATGTAGCTTCCAACATTGTGCTTCCTCGTGCCCCTTTCTTTTGCAGTGAAGACATATAGGTTTTTATCTGTCTTTCTTTACTGTAGTTGATTTCTTACTCTTTCAGTTTCCTTTCGATTTCTTTTGATCCTGATTTTAGGGGGTATATGGTCTAAATTCAAATGAAAAACTCATAAAGCTATAAAACTAATAGATTTCCCATGTGGATCAAGGAGATGTCCACCTCTTCATTAATTAATTGGGCTAACAGGTTTTCCATATGGGTCAAATAGAGTCCCACCTCTCCATTATTGTATTGGGTTTTCTTTTCCACTACTTAGTTAGCTAGGTAGTTATATCTATTATTATAATAATACAGACTCATTTAATGATCTCTTTCCATTATTGCATTGGGTTTTATTTTCCATTACTTAGTTAGTTGGGTAGTTAAATATATTATAATAATAGACTCATTTAATGAGATTTTTTTGACTTTGTCCAACGGAGCATTTTGTAATGCTATATAAAGGCCTAGCAAGCCTTCTCATAATATCAAGTTATTCATTTTGGCTTCTCTCATATTTTCTATTATTCATTGTGAGATTAATTAGCTCGGAGTGATTTACTATTAATTAGTTTTAGAGGTGAGGCTCCTCTTTGAGCCTCACCTCCCGAGTAATTCATTTACATGTTTTTCTCCATGCTTATTTTCGTGCAAGATTTACATGTCTAAGCTCCTCCTCTCTGGGAATTCAAGCCATCCAGATCTCAACCCCCGAGATTCGAATCAATGGTTTCAGAGCGGGTACGCTCTCCATCGGAACAAGGGTTTGAAGTATGTTGCGGGTTCAAACATTTGCAGCAATCACCAACCTCATTTTGGTACTATCAGAATACATTTGTTGGGCCATACACTGTAAGCATCACAATTGGTCACCAGTCACTACAAGGAATTTTTTTTTACCCTCAAATTTTGGCTCACTGTTACAAAGAGACCCATACATGGATTTACTACATCCATACATGAATTCACTACATATATACATGGATCCACTACATCCATTGGTTTGCAACATTTTCAACAAATTTGCAGGGTGTCCATACTGCCCACAGAGGTTCCACAACCTCTACAACAACCCATGTTGCTCTACAAACCTTTGGCATTCTTTGTGGCCCTCTACACTCAACCAAATTCAAAGAGATGTTGTGACCTATACACAACATTTAATAATCTCTACCATATCTCATTGGAAATATCTCTTAAATATCTCAAAAGGGTATTTCACGAAATCTCATTTGGCTTCCTGGTTTGAGAGATATCATCGATTAAATCTCAGCATATATTTGACCCAAGGAGGCCGCATATACCACCATATTCAATGGTATTTTTATACCTGATAGGGAAACTACAAAAGGAGTTCTACATATGGCTGGAAATATCTCTCCAAGATCTCAAATGGGTATTTCACGGAATTTCATTTCGTTGCCTGGTTTATGAGATATCCTTGTTTGAAGCAGCACATGTTTGTAACCAGCGTGGCCGTGCGCCCTTCAACTTTGGTCTGGTTTTCTCACTCCAAAGGACACCTTATATCACTTACGTTAATCAATGGAAAGGTCTCTCTGTCAATTCAAATGGGTATTTTACGGAATTTCACTTTGTTTCCTGGTTTGAGAGATATCACTGATTGAAGATCTATATGTCTTTCTTCCAAGACGGTTACGCGTCACTGGAAATTCAACAAGTTTTTTCTCACTCCATGGGCCACCTCAGAACAAGTTACATATATCGATGGAAATATATCTTCAATAGCTCAAATGGGTCTTCGAAGGAATTGGATTTCATGACCTGTAGCAGAAGTTATGAATAAATTTGTAGAAGGAGATTCAAAGCCTCAAAAGTCATGATTTTTCCATTTTTTTATTAATGTAAACAGTTATGGGTCAACCAAACAAAACCCTTCCCTTCATTGGGAATTAGAACATTGTACTCATGGGTCTCTTTTTCGCATGGGTGAAATGATGGGGGACCATCATTTTCTAATGGGGGAGCAATGATCCAGATTTTAGGGGGTATATAGTCTAAATTCAGATGCAAAAGTTATAAAGTTATAAAACTAATATATTGTCTATGTGAATCAAGGAGATGCCCACATCCTCATTAATTAATTGGGCTAATAGGTCATCTTATGCAAGAGCATCATAAGCAAGCCAACAAAACAAGCGCAAGTGGAGGACAGTTGGATATGCACCAGCGCACGTTTTGAGAATGTTTTGAATTTGAATGATGAAACATTAATGTAATAGTTGGGGGACATAATTTCCCTTAAATGTTTTGAGATTGTAACACAGATCTTGAGCATTGCTCTTATCTGTTGAATATGGAGGCATTTAAGTGTAATGAATGTAAATTAGTTGTAGCTTTTAATTCGATTAGATAGCTTAGAGCAGTAGGAGGGAAAACTCGTAAAAGACACCCTTGCTTCTATCATTGTATCAGTTCTCATTGTAAGCCATAGAGAAAGAGAGCACAAAAGAACAGAGATTGTAGGATTGTATACGTAGATAACTGTTGTTATTGAACCCATGTACAGGAGCACTGGAATTAATATAAGAATGCTTTGATTCCATTTCATGGTGTTATCTTGGTTACTGTTTACATCTGTTTGAATGGTATGCTTACAGTTTTTCTTATATTCTCTATTATGCATCTGTTTCAATGCTATGTGTGCGTAGGATCTTGATTTCATGTTGAATGTATGAAGCCGGTGAGAAGAGAAGTATGAGTTTCAATTGTTTCTCATCCCAAGAATTCCTGCAAGGAGTGCAGTGAAAGGTCCGCATAGAGTGCATTGACAGGGTTCTGAGTTTCATCTCAGAAAAACTCAGGAGGAATATCGTTGTTCTCATACCAGTGGAAGTGTAAGTATTGCATATAGCCGTGCAAAGTGTGCGTAGGCCAGTTGAAGCCTTAGACTCTATCAACCGAGGGGAAAGGTTGGAGAACTTTTGTTGCAAGGGAGTCAATAGAGTTGGAGAGTTTAAATAGCCAGAGCATATTTGTGGATGTCGCAAGGAGTGTGTGTAGGAAACCTTTTGAAGCCTTGAGTTTGTAGCAGAGAAAAGCTTAGGAGGGTTAGAACCTCTGAAGGATTCAAAGGGAGACAAAGGTCAAGGTCACCTGTAAAAGAGAAAGCTCAGAAGGGTTGACGCCAAAGTGTTGGTGAGGAGCATTGGAATTCTGGATGGATGGTGGAAACACTTCGAGGAACAAGTACCGAGTGTCGTAGATCATTGGATCTCATAGATCAATGGATGGGTTAAGGCTGAGGATCATTTGACATTCAGAAGTTCAGGAGGAATAGTGGTCATTGGATCCAGATCAACGAGAGTCATTGATATCGTGCTTGAGTTTCGTCGTTTCGGAATTTGGGGTTTGGAAGAAGGGTGCGACTCGGAGTCGAGAGTTGCGAACTCCCGATTCACGAAGTCCCGATTTATTTAGGACTGTCAGATCATGGAAAGAGTAGAACCATTGATTTGTGGTGAGAAGCCATCGCGATTTCGGCTATTGGGCAGAAGAGAGTTGTTGTATTGAATTTCGCTAATACGTGAAATCCCGAGGTGCTGAAACACTTGGGGCCCAGATTTCATCGAAGGACATGTCAAGTGAAGTCAAGGGAGGAATCAATTTCCCATTAAACCATTTTGGAGTTTCGGGGATTGACGAGACAAAGGGACCCAAATCAGGGATCGCGAAACCTGAAATACCCTTTCGGGTGAAGATTGTGGTCATGTGGGCAAGAGTTGGCACTTAGTGCTTGCCTACACATGCGTAACTCCTAAGGACTCGTGGATAAACACTGGTGCGTTGAAGATTCCTGGGAGGAATCAAAGAGTCAATCAGAATCAAGGCGAAGATTAAGAACCATCCTAAGACCGAGAGGTCGTGCAAAACCTGCTGAGGTAGGGGTGCTGCGCCAGGTGGTATCAGAGCCTAGCTTACAATCTTTGTTTTCTGAAAGCAGGATAGGAAAGAAGGAAAGTAGTGATTCAAATTCTGTGTGAACCATATTTGAACAATGTTGCCAAGAAGGAGAGAAAGACCAATACCCAATCCAACTATGGAAAGGGAAATGAGAGAACTCCATGCTCGGTTAGATGCTATGGAGACAACACAAAGACGGACAACTGATGCTGGAGATGTCAGTGAAGCCGAAAGAGAAAATGAGGCTGGAGCCAAAGAAGAAATTGTAGCCAAAGATGCTGCAGAAGAACGTCTATTCAAAGCTGTTGTGAGAATAGGTGCTAGGGAAAAAATGGATATTCCCATGTATGAAGGCAACTTAGACGTTGAGGAGCTGCTAGATTGGTTTAGAGCTCTAGACAAATACATCGACTATGAGGATGTCGAGGAAGATAAGAAAGTTAAACATGCCGTCACTAGACTTAAAAGGCATGCATCACTATGGTGGGATGAACTGCAGGCAGATAGGCGTTGCAAAGGTAAGCAAAGAATACAAAACTGGGATAGAATGGTTGCAAAGATGAAAGTCAAGTTTATACCCAGAGATTACCAAATTAACCTATTTCGGAGAATGCAGAACTTGAGACAGAAAGGGATGACAGTGAAGGAATACATTGAAGAATTCTACCGGATAAATATTAGAGCATGTCATCGTGAAAGTGATGATGAAAATTTCATCAGATACATGAATGGTCTGAGATATGACATTCAAGATGAGATGAGCACGATGACAATAAGGAATGTAGAATATGCTTATCAAATGACCCTGAAGGCTAAAGAGAAATTGGCCCGAAAGCAAGGTCAGAGAGGCAGAGGTAAAAGTCAGAGCAGAGGCAAAGAAATTTCCCAAGATAGAGTGTAGAAACCCAAGGATGAAGAAAAGAAACCTCATACTCACCCAGAAAGAGAAGGAAGTTCACAGGGGAGACAATCTGCCGATAGAAGCACTTTTCCGCGAGCTAGAGGAAGAGGAAGAGGCAGAGGAGGTGAGATAAAGTGTTTTGTCTATGGAAAGGTCGGACATAAGTCTTATGAATTTCTTGAAAGAAAAAGAGATGGAGGAGGCGAAGCTCACATTTTGGAAGCGCAAAGGCGAAATGTTGAGGCAGAAGATGCAGAAGGCGGAAGGTCTTTAATGATGCGAAAAATTCTCTTGAAGCCAGAGAAGGCAATATAGAATCCAGTCCAGAGAAACAGTTTGTTCAGAACTGCTTGCAAGACCAAGGATAGGGTATGCAAGGTGATAGTGGACAGTGGAAGCATAGATAACCTAGTATCCACAGAGATGGTGGAAAAGTTGGAATTGGAGACAGTTGCATATCCAATCCCATACAAGGTTTCATGGTTGCAAAAGGGACATCATGTAACTGCCACTAAACAATGTTTAGTTGAATTTAAGATAGGGGGATACAAGGATGAAATTTTATGTGCTGTTATTCCCATGGATATCTGTCATCTTTTGTTGGGAAGACCGTGGCAATATGCCAAAAATGTTGTTCATGATGGGAGAAAGAACACATACACCTTAGAGACGAATGGTAGGATGCATATGTTGCTGCCAATTAAAGACAAGGAAGTGAGAGCAGAGTCAAACAATACTATACTTCTCATGAGTGGGAAGGAACTTCTTGAGGAAGTCAAGAAAGAAGAAGAAATGCAATTTGCCATGGTGAGAAAACCCAGAGTCATATTAACCAGTACCAAGATAGATGATCTACCTAGAGAAATTCAGGAGCTGCCAGAAGAGTTCGTTGATATAGTGGTGGATGATTTACCTTGTTCATTGCCACCTATCATAAGTATAAGCCATCACAGTGATATTATACCTGGAGCAAGTTTACAAAACAAAGTAGTGTATAGATTGACGCCACAGGAAAATGAATAAGTCAAGAGGCAAGTCCAGGATTTGATGGACAAGGGTTTGGTTAGAGAAAGTTTGAGTCAATGTGTTGTACCAACAGTGTTAAGCCCAAAGAAGGATGGTGGATGGAGAATGTGTACATATTCGAGGGCTATAAAAAAAATCACCATCAGGTATAGATTTCCTTTACCCAAGATGAATAACTTGATGGATTGCTTGAGCGTAGCATTTTTTTTTTCAAAAATTGATTTGAAGAGCGGGTATCATGAGATTCGAGTGAGAGAAGGTGATGAATGGAAGAAAACATTCAAGACAAATTAAGGATTGCATGAATGGCTTGTCATGCTGTTTGGTTTGACGAAGGCGCCAAGTAATTTTATGAGATTGATGAACAAAGTCTTGAAAGATTTCATTGGGAACTTTGTAATTGTGTATCTTGATGATATACTGATCTTCAGTAAGATTGAGGAAGAACATTTGAGACACCTAACTCTAGTGATGAGGAGATTGCAGCAAGAGAAGTTGCTGATAAATTTGAAGAAGTCGTCTTTCATCAAGAAAGAGATCATTTATTTGGGTTTTGTGATCTCTTTGAACGAGTTGAAGATGGATCCTGAGAAGGTAAAAGTAATCAGAGATTGGTCGTTGCCAAAGAGTATCTTTGAAGTTAGAAGCTTCCATGGATTGACTAGTTTTTACAGGAAGTTCATCAGAAATTTTAGTGGGATATGTGCACCAATGATGGACACAGTCAAGAAAAGACATAAATCTTTTCATTGGACAGAGGAAGCAGAGAAAATTTTCAAGTTGCTGAAAGAGAAAATAACTGGACAACCAGTTCTAGTTCTGCCAAATTTCAGTAAAACATTTCAAGTCAGATGCGATGCAAGTGGATTTGCGATCAGAGTAGTCTTAAGCCAAGACAATAGGTCGATTGCATACTTCAGTGAGAAGCTGAACGAGACCAAGATGAAGTATTCAACATATGACAAGGAGTTTTATGTAGTCATACATGCGTTGAAAAAATGGAGACATTACTTGATTCTGAAAGAGTTTGTCTTGTATAGCAATAACCATGCTTTACAATTCATAACTCGACAGGAAAGACTGAACCAGAAACATGCAAATGGGTTGAATATATGTAGAACTTCACTTTTGTTATAAATCACATTTCTGGAACTACTAACAAAGTTGTTGATGCTTTGAGCAGGAAATGTTTGATTTTGCAGGAGTTTCATGTGAAAACTTTAGGTTTTGACAATCTCAAGGAGATGTATAGAGTTGATGCAGATTTTGAAGAGGCTTATGAAGCATGTGAGAATCCAGTTCTCAGAGATAGAAGCCAATGGATTTAATATTTAATTCAAGATGGATTATTATTCAAGGGAAATTAATTGTGTATTCCAAAGATTTCTATGAGAGAGAATCTTTTGAAAGAAAAACATAGTGGGGGATTGGCTGGACACTTCAGACTTGACAAAACATTGCGCAACTGAACAGTTTGTATTATTGGCCATGGATGAGGACAAATGTTAAGAAGTTTTTCAACAAATGCAATATTTTCCAGCATGCAAAGGGGAAAAGACAAAATACAAGATTGTATCAACCATTACCAGTACCAGAGAGGCTGTGGGACGCGGTAAGAATGGATTTTGTGTTAGGACTGTCAAGGAAATAGAGGGGTTGCGATTCCATATTCGTGGTAGTCGACATATTTTCTAAAATGGCACATCTCATTCCATGTCAGAAAACCAATGATGCAACTCACATTGCAAACCTGTTTTTCAAAGAAGTTCTTAGACTTCATGGTTTACCCAAGAGTATTGTATCGGACAGGGATACCAAATTTGTTGGTCATTTCTAGAGGACCCTATGGAAGAATCAAGGAAAAAATTTATCTTTTAGCTTAGCATATCACCCTTAGACGGATGGACAAACTAAGGTAGTAAACTGAAGCTTGGGAGATTTGTTGAGGAGTCTAGTCGTTGAACATCACAGTCAGTGTGATTAGATTCTACCGCAAGCGGAATTTGCATATAATGATTCACCCAACAGGAGTACAGGACAAATCCCATTCCATATTTTGTATGGAATGCATCCGAGAGGAGTATGTGATTTGAATGACTTACAACAGAATGAATTCAGAAGTGTTGGAGTAGAGGATTTTGCAGCAGAGATGCAAGAGTTCCATAACAAAATCAAAGAGCGATTACATAATTCCAACCAGGAATACAAGCGCAGAGTAGATCAACACAGGAGAGAAATTCAGTTTGAAGTAGGTGATTTGGTTCTAGTGCATCTCATAAAGGAAAGGTTCCCAAGGGGAACATACAATAAGCTGAAGATGAAGAAAATTGGACCATGTAAGGTTTTGCGAAAGTTTGAGGAAAATGCTTACGAAATTGAATTACTAGATGGGGTAGGAATATCACCCATATTCAATATAGAAGACTTGTACCCTTATAGAGCTGATGAAATGGGAACAAAGGAGGGTCATAAAGAAATTCAGTGGTTCAGACAGATGCTTGTAGCTGAAAGGATGCAGATGGAGAAGATAATTGATCAAAGGGTTGGAAAGAAGACCCGGAGGAAGACATACATTGAATATTTGGTCAAATGGAAAGGACACCTGATTGAACCCATGTACAAGAGCAGTGGAATTAATATAAGAATGATTTGATTCCATTTCATGGTGTTATCTTGGTTACTATTTACATCTGTTTGAATTGTATGTTTACAATTTTGCTTATATTCTCTGTTATGCATCTGTTTCAATGCTATGCGTGCATATGCTCTTGATTTCATGTTGAATGTATGAAGCCGGTGAGAAGAGAAGTATGAGTTTCAATTGTTTCTCATCTTGAGAATTCCTGCAAAGAGTGCAGTGAAAGGTCCACATAGAGTGCGTTGACAGGGTTTTGAGTTTCATCTCAGAAAAGCTCAGAAGGAATACCGTTGTTCTCATACCAGTGGAAGTGAAAGTATCGCATAGATCCGTGCAAGGTGTGTGCAGGCTAGTTGAAGCCTTAGACTCTATCAACCGAGGAGAAAGGTTGGAGAACTGTTGTTGCAAGGGAGTGCACAGAGTTAGAGATTTTAAATAGCCATAGCATATTTGTGGATGACACAAGGAGTGTGTGCAGGAAACCTTTTGAAGCCTTGAGTTTGCAGCAGAAAAATCTTAGGAGGGTTAGAACCTCTGAAGGATTCAAAGGGAGACGAAGGTCGAGGTCACCTGTAAAAGAGAATGCTCAGAAGGGTTGACGCCAAAGTGTTGGTGAGGAGCATTGGAAGTCTGGACGGACAGTGGAAACACTTCGAGGAAGAAGTATCAAGTGTCGTAGACCATTGGATCTCGTAGATCAGCAGAAGGGTTAAGGCTGAGGATCATTCAACATTCAGAATTTCAGGAGGAATAGTGGCCGTTGGATCTGTATCAATGAGAGTCATTGATATCGTGCTCAAGTTTCTTCATTTCAGAATTCAGGGTGTGGAAGAAGGTTATGACTCGGAGTCGAGAGTTGCAAACTCCCAATTCATGAAGTCTCGATTTATTCAGGACCGTCAGATCACGGAAAGAGTAGAGTCGTTTATTTGTGGTGAGAAGCCATCGCAATTTTGGCTATTGGGCATAAGAGAGTTGTTATATTAAATTTCGCCGATACACGAAATCCCAAGGTGCCGAAACACTTGGGGCCCAGATTTCATCGAAGGTCACGTCAAGTGAAGTCAAGGGAGAAATCAATTTCCCATTAGACCATTTCAAAGTTTCAGGGATTGACGAGACAGAGGGACTCAAATCAGGGATCGCGAAGTTGCGAAACCCGAAATACCCTTTCGGGTGAAGATTGTGGTCACGTTAGTTGGTCATGTGGGAAAGAGTTGGCACTTAGTGCTTTCTTGCACATGCATAACTCCTAAGGACCTGTGGATAAACACTTGTGCATTGAAGATTCTTGGGAGGAATCGAATAGTCAATTAGACTCAAGGGGAAGATTAAGAATGATCTTAAGACCGGGAGGTCGTGCAGAACCTGCTGAGGTAGGGGTGCTGCGCCATTTTCCATATGAGTCAAAGAGAGTCCCACCTCTCAATTATTGTATTGGGTTTTATTTTCCACTACTTAGTTAGCTAGGTAGTTAGATCTATTATTATAATAATAGAGACTCATTTAATGATCTATTTCCATTATTGTATTGGGTTTTATTTTCCACTAGTTAGTTGGGTAGTTAGATCTATTATAATAATAGAGACTCATTTAATGAGCTATTTTTTACTTTGTCCAATGGACCATTTTGTAATTCTATATAAAGGCCTAGAAAACCTTCTCATAATATCAAGTTACTCATTTTGGCTTCTCTCATATTTTCTATTGTTCATTGTGAGATTAATTAGCTCTGAGTGATTTACTAGTAATTAGTTTTAGAGGTGAGGCTCATCTTTGAGCCTCACCTCCCGAGTACTTCATTTACATGTTTTTTTCCATGCTTATTTTCATGAAAGATCGGCATGTCTAAGCTCCTCCTCTCTAGGCATTCAAGCCATCCAGATCTCATCCCCGCGGATCTGGATCATCTTCTCAAACTTATGTCTCTTCTTATCCTCGAGCACATGCTTCCCTTGCTAGCTTCTAAATGAGTATCTTGTACTGACACTTCATAAATGCTATTAGGGTTAAACATCAAGATAATGTGTCGAAGATATGAGGGCATGCCACCAATATACTTTAGAAGAGTTTTGTGAGTATATAATGGAATTCCCAAAGATAATGATTTATTATTATATTCCTGTGTATATAATTGAACATGTTTCCCTTTTCCTTGCATTATATGTTGCCATTCTATAGTTGCAGTTTGCACATAAGCCAATGGATAAAATTGTTTTTTTATTGCAACAGTAGATTCATCCCAAGAAGAAATTACTTTACCATGTTGAACGAGATCAACTTGTATCTTAATCTCCCACCATATCAAGGTTGTGCCACTCAATCGAATAGTATCTAGCTCTATCTTTGCAATGTCATCTACGATCTTTTGTACCCTGTAATATACTTCAATTTGTTTGATCCAATTTTCCAACTTCTCTACGTTCAATTCTCCATCATAAATTTGCAGTTCAAACTTTACATCTAATTTCAATAAAGGCAAATCATGATTATGTGATGACTTCTTAAAGGGATTCTTCTTATGTGAATAAGGTTTACTTGCACTAGAAGAAGATGATGATGAGGATGATGGTGAAGAGGGTTTTGAAGGTCCGCCACCTTCACCTCCTCCTTCATCTTTTACTGAATATTCTCTGTCCCCAGTCTTATGGACTCTTCTATATAAATCATCTATTATTTTTCTCATTGAGCGAAGTGTATCCATAATTTCCTCAGGTCTCATGGGATGATCTTCTCCTTCCTTTCCTTCAGAAACCATGTCTCTCTTACGAAATATCCTTTGAATTTCTAACTTATAACTTGCAAGCTTTCCTTTACCAAGCTTGAATCTGGACCTTGTAAGCATTCACTTGCAAACATTTTTCAAAAACCAGCTCTGATACCAACTTGATCCAAAAAATCGTTAGATGCTAATTATTCTTTAATATAGATAAACATCTAACTTGATCTCGAAATAATAATGATCGTTTGATTGATTTCATAATACATGTGAATTCATTTATCTATCCAAACCCATTTTAATGGTAAATAACTTTCAAGAACTGAGTGAAAATAGAACAACAATATTAAAATAACATACACAAGTTTGTTAACGGAGTTGACCCAATTTGGGCTACATCTCCGGGTCCACTTCCAATCGAGACCACTTTATTAATGCTCAAATGCTTATGTTTTTACAATCGGCTTTTTATTCATTGTTCAAACTCAGAAACAAAGTGCACCATTGAATTCCTCTCAAAATTATGAGAAAAATAAGCATAAAATTCATATATTTTCGTTAAGGAACCCTTTGGCATGCATTATAGTGAAATCCCAAAGTCTAGATACCCTTAGAATGAACTTCGAGACACAAATTTGTACTCTGATGTGATGGCACATTGAGTTTCATGCTAATTAAATAGGACGCAGGCCCCCAACTTCCATTCGAACCCCACGCGTCCATTTAAATTTTATTTGTCGGATTGGTTATAACAACACAACCATATGGTAGAAATATTGGTGCACTATATGTTAAGTCATGGGTTATGTATGGTGGGAGCTTCAGGGTTCAAGCCCCACAGACTCTGTTTTGGCATATTACATTTATACATGTCAATATATATATTGATGTCCACCCGAATATTCGATGGAACCGTTAGCTCATTTGGTTATGGCATGTTTTTAAGCCATTATCCTAGTGCTAAGAGGTCGGAGGTTTGATTCATTCCGACTCCAACCATTTTGATCCTAGGCCAACTTGGCCTTCTTGAAGGTGCCATGTGGCACCATATGATTGGTCCACGTGGCGCCCTACAATTGGTCCACTTGTTGCCAACTATATGGTTGATGCCACTTGTCACTTTCCCAGTCGTATGCCAATTCAAAACTGTACGGCCTATATTGTCGTTCCACATGTCACCCTTCCAGTGGTGACACATGTCACCTTTGACTTTTTACCCTATTCACCAAAACTTTGACCGACCATAAATTCTGCATACGAACTCTGTTTGAGGCGATATTTGTGCCATTGGAAAGATATCGCTGAGTTCTACACAATGAATTCATTTTAGAGAACATTTGAGATGACCAAATTTTGAGCATTTTTTAATCCTCTTAGACCTCTCTGAGAAGTCCACATCCTTATAGACCTCTTTGAGTGTTCCATATCCTCCTAGACCACCCTTGGACAATGGAAAAGGAATTGATACCAATGCACAATGTTCCAAACATATTAACAACATCCATATTATATTTTTTGGGTAAATATTCCATTACAAGGTTTATGTGGTGGTTTCAGAACCTATGCATGGTCCATGAACCATAAAAGAATCTTTTAGTACCTAAGACATTGGTTTTTATCCTTGGACCATGGGTTTTGTTTCAACAACCATCTAATGTGAAAAAAATTGTAATGGTTCCCATATGACCATGGTCAAGGCCTTGAGAGCCATCCTTGGTGAAAACAATCTCCTAATGGCATAAGTATCCCACTCAATGGCTAAAGATATCTTCTAAATGGCATGTGTAGTGGTTCAATTCCTCTTTTTGTATCATGAGCCCTATAAGGTTTAATTTAGGTCATATGTCCATTTTTTTCTTTCTCGCACCATTATATTTTAGGCTCCAATGGTTGCTCTTGGAGCATGGTTTGGTCCTTGATACCAATGCACACTATGCTAAACCTATTAATAGATAAATATCTCCTCTAAATATAATGTGTAGTGCTTCAATTCCTCATTTTTCCTCATGAGCCATAGAAGATTTCATTTAGGTCACATGACCCTTTTTTCCTTGCTCAACCATATTCATGATCCCAATATCCATATCTAGTATGTAAAACCTCCTATAATAATCCATATCCCACTCGGAGGTCAAAGATCTCTTTTAGAGGGTCTATGTGGTACTTTGAGGCCATGTTCATGGACCAGATCCTTAAAATATTTATGTATGACTTGAGGCCCTTTATTTCGTCCCCTTACCATGCTCAATATCCCAAGAATCATCCTTGGTTCACAAAAATATCCTAAGGAACTCAAGTCCCAATTGAAGGCCAACCATCCCCTCTAAAGGGATCTTGTAGTGGTTTAAGGACTTGTTCATGGATCGTGATCCTTAAAAACTTTTTTTAGGTCCTAAGAACCTTTATTTTCTCCTAGGACAATGATTAAGGTCTCAAGGCCCATCCATTATGTCAAAAAATTTCTAATAATTCCCATATCCCATTCATATGCACACGATCCATTTTAAGAGGGCATGCATTGTATTTCAAGGCCTTGATAATAGACCATTAGCCTAAGAATATTCATTTAGAGTCTAATTATTAGGATATCTCCCCCAACCATGGTTAAGGGATTGTGACCCATCCCCAATGCACAAAACATCATAATGGTACCCATGTCTCACTTAAAAGACAATGATCCCCTATAGAGGACATGTTATATGTATTATGACATTGTTTATGGCCTTTGATACCTAAAGGCTTCATCTAGGACCAAAGGGCCTTATTTCCCCCCATTGACCATGTCCAATGCCTTAATACCCATCCCTAGCATGTACTACCTCATAATAGTACCCATATTCCACTTGGAGGTCAAAGTTCACTAGTAAAGGACCTATGTGGTGGTTTGAGGTCACGTTGATGGCCAATGAGGCATAGATATTTGTTTATGATGTAAGGCCCTTATTTTTCTTCCTTGACTATGGGCCTTGATACCCATCCCTATACACAAAAATTCTTGATCACATTCATATCCCACTTCTATGCCAAAGATCCACTTTAAATGGTCTATGTTGTGGTTCAAGACCTTGATCATGGCCCATTAGCTCAACAATCTTAATTTAGGGCCTAATTACATTAATTTCTCCCCCAATCCCAAAACCCATCCCTAGTGCACAAAGCCTAATATTGGTGCCCACATCCAACTCTAAGGACAATGATCTCCTATATAGGGTGTGTTTTATGGTTTGTGGCCTCATTCATGTTCCTTGGTCCCTAGAAGCTTCATTTAGGACCTAAGGCCCATATTTTCCTCCCTCACATATTAACAAGGATTTGAGACCTGTTATCCCCCACTTTCAGGGATAACTAGAAGATTATGTCTCGAGGCCCACATGTCCTAGACATGGATTACCAAGAGCCAGATCGACTTGAGCATGGCCCTGGAGGGCCCATCTTTTCTCCCTTTCAGCGCCTCCACTTTGTCAGCACCAAAAACAACATCCATCACCTTTAGTTTGGTTATGTATCAGATATGGTTCTTGATCCATGAGGTAATGAGTCTAGGCATCATGGTATGTGTCACTCTAATCCTCAAACCCTTTGAATATGTGCATTTGATTCCTTTTTTTCTAACGGGTGCTGGGATCTTATGCTTTTCTAGTTGACCTTGTCTGGGGGGAATGATAGGATGCCCTAACAAGCTTGTGTCCATAGGTTTTGAGTTGCCACTGGGGGGATTTATGAAAATCCATCATCCGTTACCATCATACATACCACTTTCCATCTTATTTCCCACTCACACATCCTCTTGCACTGGTCTGGGCATAGGGTTATCCAATCATTTAGGGGTTGTACCTTACCTTGTGGGAAGAATGGGCTAAATACCTGGGGGGTAAAATCAATTGACAATAAAATCCTAAGAATAAAACCTCGAGATGCTTCACCTAGTGATCCTCAAGAAAACAATAAAGAGCTTCTCAGTAAGAAACAGAGGGACCCGTAGGAAAATAAATCAAGACCTAGTTGAGGGATAGGGGGTCTCATCACGAGCCAGCCTATTAGGTCCATGGGTGCCTAACAATATGATACTACTAGAAACTGGTTACCATGCTAGGGTAGTGGCTCTTGGTTGCATGGCCAAGATAAAGGGGGTCTCATCACGAGCCAACCTTCTTATTTCCATTAAAGTACTTGTGGGTAATATTGCCACCTCTCGTCACCAAGCCAGGGAAGTGTCCCTTGACTAGATTCTTGAAAGAAAAAACCAATAAAAAGATTAAAAAAAAATAAGACAAGACCTAGTTAGAGGATAGGGGGTCTCATCACGAGCTACCCTATTAGGTCCATGAGCATCTAGCGGTATGACACTACCAGCATCTGGTCACCATGCCAGCGTAGTGTCTCTTGGTGGCATAGCCAAGAGAAAGGGGGTCTCATCATGAGCCATCCTTCTCATTTCCGTGAAATGCTTGTGGCTAACATTGCCACCACTGGTCACCAAGCTAGGGTAGTGTCCTTTCACTAGTATCTTGTAAGAAAAAGAATGAAGATAAAAGGCATGAATGGGCTTGGAAACATTGCATCCATGATAGGTGCAGCTCACCCTCAACTGAGGCACCCACCGGTAAGCCATCCCTGTTATCAATGCACCTTTTACCTAGGCATCCCCATCCACCTCACCCACCTACATGACTTAGATTTAATCCTCTCCAGAAACATCCCTCTACCAGTAGACACTAGCCCAATAGGACGTCCTGTCACTTCCCCCAAACTTGTATTGCAGACTTGTATAATCTCTTTGAGCACTAGACTGGGGTAAAGGGGTTTTATGCACATGTTTAATAAATATTGATGATTAAATGTGATTGAAATTGCTATGATCCCTGTGACTTATGAGCCCATGGAGGGCGTATCTTTTGATGTGCAGGATCATGCTCGATGGACAGGTACCACGTTGGACAGGTACACATGGGGAGATGATCAGTTCAAACCTCCATGGGGCTGAAGAGCCCACCAGATGGATGTTGAGACCCCACCAGGGGGTAGAGATAGGGCAGAGCGTTTGTACCAGGGAAGAGAATAATAATCCACTAGAGGCAGCTGAGCAGACCTGTACCTAGGGGGGTTGAGCCCTCTCCATAGGAACATTGGCCTTGGAAGGCCCAGGACATCTCCCAAGATGCCATGATGTCACCCAACAGTATGGACATTTTGGGAGGCAGATATGGCAATGTTGGTACGTGTGGAATCTTGGAGAAGCCCAAGGAGGGCTAACGTTTTGCTCCAGGAGGCTGCATTTTCCCTAAAAGGGGCTAATGTCAACCTAGAAAGGGGATGACGTCTCATTATTGCGTGATTAGGGTTTAATTTTAAGACATTTAATGTAAAATAGTATGATTTTGGTATTTTAGCCTTGTCGGCCTTTTAATGACCTAAAATGTAATTTAGGTCATTGGTATGCTATATATTGAGGGATTTTGCCTTCATATTTTCATCATCTTTCACTCACCACTTGGTCAGATCTGAAATTTGCACCCTATTCTAGGGTTTTGGCTGAAATTCTAAGGCGCACTTATTGAAGGAAGCTTGTTTTGGCTATTTTTGGCATTTCTCTTGGTGGAAGGTTTACAACTAGGGTATGGCTATTGATTTGTTGGTTAAATTTAAGTGAATTTCTGCAAAACTTCTTGATTGAATGGTTGTAGTGATATTTTGTTGCATTTGTTATTATAATTTTCTGAATTAAAACCCTTGGTGACAAGAACATGCCAAGGTCCTTGTCTCATGTCCCTACCAAGTTAAAGAGCCCTTTTGGTTTTGCTAAAGTTAGATAGAGCCTTGTCATAGCAACACTCTAACCCTATTCTTCCATCATAGTCATTTTACTCTTATCAATGAGATGACGAAGGAGGAAAAAGCACTAATGCCTAGGCCACCTAAACTTTAGTGAGCCTTTCTCCCCTAGGGTTTCATTATTGAGGCCTTGCTTTAGCAACACGTCAATATTTAACCTTATTGTCTTCAGCCATAGCTTTTCTTGCCTCAAGCTAGCCATGTAAATTTGTCTCTTGAGCTAGAGAAGGAGGAATACACACTATGGCCTAGGTCACCTACACCCTAGTGAGTCGTCTCCCCTAGGGTTTGACTTGTTGAAGCCTCACTTTAGCGACACTTTGACACCAAACCCTCTTGTCTCTAGCCCTATTACTATCATCACAACCCTTCAACATTTGTATCCCTTTTGACTCCATTAACCCTAACGAGGCACTGATCTAAGACCTCCATTGTGTTGAGCACCCTGATCATACCAACAATCAACTACTTTGAAAAAACCTTTCACTCTTACTAACCCTAGCCTAGACTAACTTTGCTAACCCTAATCTTGTCATCATATTTTATGCTATAAACACCTTTGTGCAACATAAATTTGTCTTTAAAGAAATTGAATGATTAGCTAAAGTGTTGCTTCAAGTATTGTTACATTAATGATAAATTGCCATTGTTCATTGTGAAGTGCCTTTAGCATTCATTGAGAAGTAATATATATTGTAATCATTTCTATCTTGTAAACATTGATTTACTTCATCGATATCATTGTACAATTGCTCATTGTCATAAAGTCATTGATTATATGAAGTTATAACCAACAAGCAAGCTTGTATATGCCTAGTTTCTTTGTTGCTTTGTCTCGGGCAGGTACTCTTCTTGGTTATTACTTCTGATTATCTTTATTAGCTATAAGCTGGAATTTATGATCGGGTGGTGACTTGTGAGGGGGATTATTATCACTTATCGTTGCTAAACCTTTGCCTTGTCAAAATCCCAGGTCACCGAGGACGTCTCCCCTTACCTCCCTAAATAGAAAGAACCTTCCCATCGAGGTGATAGTGGATGGGATTGGTTCAGTTACACCAGTTTGACCTCTTTTCATCCATCCATTATCCTAACTACAAACTGTGTGATAACATTTTGGCACTATTTATAGGGAACACTGAGTCAATTATCCTCAAGATGACACTTTTCAGTAAGCCTTGCCTCAAGAGCCTTTATCTTACAAGCTTACCCGACGACTCCACTTAGGGTGTTTTCCCTTATCCTTTGATAATTTCAAGAAAATTATCTGGTGACTCCACTGATGACGAAGCCAACTATGACTTCACAATGGGACTTGAGAAACTACAAACCTTTAGACATGAGTAAAATCTTGGGATACCCTAAACAAATTCCCCCGAAGTATGAAAAATGGCTCCCTAGATTCATTAGTAGTTGTGGAGAAAGACCTGACTATCACATGAGTAACTTTTGGGCTTTCTTTCATCTCCACCCTATCAGTGATGATGCTAAAGACTTGGTAATGAAACTTTTTTCTGCCACTCTGCATGGAAATGCTAGAAAGTGGTATGATAATCTTCCAGCTACTAGCATCACATATATGGACTAGTTAGAAGAAACCTTTCTAATGAGTTGGGGCATGAAATTGGAAGATATCCAATTATTACTTAAAGGAATCTAATACATAAGAAAAATAGAGGTTGAGATTGTCAGGGCCTTTAGGGGTAGGTTTCAGATGTTGCTACACTAGATTCCTGGAAGCCATTGTCCTGAAGAGAAGTACCTCTTGTATCTCTTTACCAATTCACTTCTGGGGCATTTGATCTTCCTCCTCAATAGAAAGGGTCCAAAAACACTTACAAAAGCTTATAACATGGCCATAAAAATTGAGGCAAATATCTCCTTTACTAGCAAGGGATATCCCTTTATCCCAGATGCCCTTAGTTTGGATAGATTACTTTCCCTTGAGATCTTTACTGAAAATTCACAAGAAAGAAAGGAACAAGTTATCGATCAGCAGAATGGAGATATAGTTGAGGAGCTGGAACCTAAGCGACATGATGAAATATCAACCTATGCTCCTCCCTCTGATGAAGTCGTCCACGAACTATTTCCTCCTACAAAACAAAAAGACAATGAGGTTAGTTGCTTTTGTTTTCAGGATTTCGTTGACACCTTGTTCCATGATTCAGAAAATGAAGGAGAAATGAAAGCCTTGAACGAAGTGAATATTCCTTGCTGTACAATTGAAGACAAAGGGGAAGTCCATGAGGATTAAATAGTAACACATGTTGAAGACACCCAAGTCCTCAAAGATCTTGCACAAGAAGAAACAGTAAGTTACCCTCCCCCCCTAAGATTTTGATGATACTCTACTTTATGATGGGGGAGATAAGGAGGAGATAAATGAGTCCTTGAATCCAACATGTTATGATATAGATAGTGACATAGTTGATAACATTGATGATTTCATACATGTTGGGAGACGTAGGTTGGATGTAGTTGGTTATGATATGGATCCCATATATGACATTGAGAGTTATTTCCAAGTATTGCATTTACAATTATCACAACAGGTTACTCTTGACCAATGGAAACAAGGAGATGAGATTTTTACCCATGCTTTTCAAACACCCAAGGATTACCTAGTACCTTGTTTTCCTAATGATTTTCAGTCTTACCTTGAGGGTGTTGATGAGTACTTCTCTGAGCACTTGGATTTTCTCCATGAAGATGATTATCAACCACCATTGTGCTCAGGTCTTGATAGGAGTAAGGACCTTCTTTGCTTAAAGAGGGATCCTTGTGACAACTTTCCCCAGCCACCTCCGATTTCTTTACTTTGTTGTGTCTCTATAGGTGTAGTTGGGGTATGTGTTTTTGATGTGGAATTTTCTCTGGGGAAAACCCTGGATTCTAAGGGTTGGTTGAACACTACAAATTTGAGTCTATTGTCTCAGTTTTTTGGCTTTCCCTTGAAATATTGCCAGTATTCTATTAGATCCTTATCGATCTCTCCCAGGGCTTTGGATTTTGGGAATGTCTTAGGTAGCTAGCTTGCAGACCTTTCGAGTCAATTTTCTAAACCTTTGAATTTTTATGATCCTTTCCTAAAGTGGATTGAGCACTTGCCTCAGAGATTGACTTGGCACGATTTTATCCCTCCCACCCGCCATCGTGAGTTAGACCTTTATGGTTTCCAATTATTTGATACATTTTCTAACTCATGTTATTGTTGTGCTTAACTTATCACTATTTTCGCTTATGATGAAGCACGAAGGCAGGTATTTTGGGACGTTGTTGGATGGGTTTCACCGATCATTTGACCACATCGAACATCCAAAAAATAGGTAAGTACATGTAAGTAGGTAGGCATTTGCATTCATTGTATATATTGTTGCATTGCATGCTAGATTAGATTGCTTTCACATTTGTACATATGATTTCTTTTATCTCTCTCTCTCTCTCTCTCTCTCTCTCTCTATCTATCTATCTATCTATCTATCTATCTATATATATATATATATATATATATATATATATATATATATATATATATATATATGTTGGGGTGGTATCACCACCCCAAATGGTTACTAATGATTGATATTGAGATCAAGCAGGTTACAGGTCATGCCAGCGATGTTGAGGTTCTCATGTTCTCTACGGTGATCATATGTCCCCAAGTTGGAGATAGATTTTATCCTCCACTTTAAGGGATAACTAGGATATTATGTCTCGACGCCCACAGGTCCTAAACATGGAGTACTGAGAACCAAATCAACTTGAGCATGGCCTTGGAGGCCCCATATTTTCTCCCTTTCAACACCTCCACTTTATCAGCAACAACAACAATATCCATCACCTTCAGCTTGGTTCTGTATCAAATATGGTTCTTGCTCCATGAGGTAATGAGTCCGGGTATCATGGTATGTGTCACTTTGATCCTTAAAACCTTTGAATATTTTCATTTGATTCCTTTGTTTCTAACGGGTGCTTAGATTTATGCTTGTCCACTTGACCTTGTCTGGGGGGAATGATAGGATGCCCTAGCAAGCTTTCATATGCCTAGTTTCTTTGTTGCTTTGTCTCGGGAATGTACTCTTCTTATTTATTACTTCTGATTATCTTTATTGGCTATAAGTTGGACTTTATGATTAGGTGGTGACTTGTGAGGGGGATTATTATCACTTAGCCTTGCTAAACCTTTGCCTTCTTAAAACCCCAGGTCACCGGGGACATCTCCCCTGGACCTTACCTCCCTAAATAGAAAGAGCCTTCCCATCGAGGTGACAGTGGGTGGGATTAGTTCAGTTACGCCAATTTGACCTCTTTTCATCCATCCATTATTCTAACTACAAACTGTGTGATAAAAAGACCCATCCCAACCATCCAAGGCATTATAGGAGCAACCATATTCTAGTTGGAGGATGAGTGTCCCATTTAGAGATACTGTGTGGTGGTTTGAAGCCTTGTTCATGGCCCATGAGCCCTAAAATATTATTTTAAAGACTAATTCACAAGTTTCCTTCCCTTACAATGGTCAAGTCCCTAAAACTCAAGCCAAATGTGAAAAACCTATTAAGAGAACCCATATTACCATTAGAGTCCAAATATTCGTGTTAGACGGACTATGTGGTGGGTTGAGGTATTAATAATGGTCTAGACATTCAAAATCAAAATAGTTTGGGAGAAATAATATAGTATAAATATTTGGTTATGCATTTGCTTATGTTGTTGGTTCTTTCATTGGTATTGGATCTACTTATGCTAAGAACTAATGGATAGTTCACTTGATATTGAAAAGAAAAAAAGCACCATTAGAGACAGGAGCGGTGACAACCATTGTGGATAGATAAAGATGCTTTATGTGAACAACCATCTAAAATGCAAGGTGGTGAATATCATGCTAGATTTAGCCATCTGAACAACTACTTAGCTATATGTTTTTCTATAGATAAGCTGCGGATAATGTAGATACAAATAAGGAAACATTGAAAAGGTTATCCAATACAATGGTTTTGAAGAAAAATTTAAACATCTTCCTATGTTTAATCAAATTTAACTAAGATGGTGAATATGTAAACATATTTATCATATTTAACTTAATTGGTGAATATGATGGTGATTAATAGTGAAAATGGCAAAGCCCCCGGGGGGGCAGCTCAATTGGCAAGTGCCGTGAAAATGAAGTTCCATGAGGTTTCGAGTTCAATTCCCCCCGACTTACCTTGTGTGCCACGTAAGGGGAATCGTGGGCACACCTGGAGGTTATAGTGGTAGCGGTTGGATAACACGGCCATGTGTAACGCGAGCACGTGCCCAACTAGTTGCTGATTCCTCCAGACACACAAAAAAAAAAAAAATAGTGAAAATGGCAATCGATTATAAATACACTTTGTCATATTGTACTTATGATATATAATATTATGTAAGATTTATTTGATACACTTTCGTAGTCTAACATAGTCATAAACTATGAACTATGTCTTACATAGTCATATGATATATAAAAAGATTAAAAAGTTAAGAAAGTTATGTCAAGCAATAGTGGTGTGGTATGTCAACATTGTCAATTTTTCGGATATAGTTCAGTCACATTCAAAAGCATTCAAACTACACTTGACATTTCATCATTAATGTAAAATCATAATAATTATGAAAAACATGGGTTGAAACAAAGCTTAGAATAAGACCTCAACCATAATGTCGAATAGAATTTTGGAAGAACATGTTTTTAAATTATATTTAAAAAATTATTTGTGTTTTACTATGCAGGACATAGTAAAACACTCGACCTTTAGTAGGATAGGGACTAATAATGAATCCCAATATAAACCTATATTTCACATATACGAAGCTAATATTGTGATCTAAAGTCACACGCTTGAAATTTAAAGGTTCACTATTTTGACTTTCAAATATGAAACATAGATACCACCATGATCCACACCTACATGGAATATTCTATATCCTTGCTGAAGTCTCTTGTATTATTTTCTAAGCTAATCATTTTGTAGTAGCATAAGAAAAGATAGGAGGAGAGAACGAAATGTGTTTCTATTAGTGAGATAAGTGAAGACAGGAGGAAAGACTAAAATGTGTTTATGTTTTTTTAGATACATTAACATATATATTTGTTGGCTTGCATTTTAGTGGTTTAGGGAGTGGTTGTGTAATGGCATGTGTACATACACTGGACATTACAATGAAGTCAATTCCCAACAAATGTAGAGAAGAGTGGTCCCAAATAGATTTCATAGATTTCTAATTGTTGGATTTGTGGTTCACACTTGTCCATTTCTAGTTCTCATGCTCTATACTAGGTCAGAGTGGGATCAATCTTCTTCTTCTTCTTCTTCTTCTTTTCGTGTAATGTATTTATTGGGGAAATCCACCAAGTACTTCCCATCACTGAAAATTGGTTCACAAAGAGAGAAATCATGTCAGAAATTGGGATTTGAACCAAAGTAGGGGAGGATACCAACTTTCCTCTTAGCCACTTGAGCTACACCCAATTGACTGGAGTAGATCAATATTTTAGAATATGTGGTAATATAGCTTAAACTTGATAACGTTTATTTTGTATCATATTTTGTGCTAATCACATAAACTAACCATATTTTCTGTGAAATCGATCAATTTTGGATCTTTCAAGAGAAAACTATATTTGAGAATAAGTCATGTACTCCAAGTTAGCATTAAACCATGAATTTTCATGAGTTGTCATTATGACAAACACCATAGCCCTTGGGTTCAAAATTCATCGTTGTTGATTGAACAATGCTTGTGCTATGAATCAAGATCCACTTTAATTCAAGTAGTGACAAACATGTGCTCATCAATTTGTTAACAATTCCACCTTAGAAAGACTTCCACTTACCTTTGTTCGCCTCCCACCTAGATTTTTGTTGATTGATGTTCTAAAGCAAGGGTGAAGAGGCCTTGGACTCTCGAAAAAGATAAGAACACCAAAACAATGCTAGGTTGGATTGTGCTGTCGATATGATAAATAAGCAAAGAATGTATTCATCTTCATTTGTATTGAAAAGAACTATTGTCAGAGTTTAGAGTTATGCTTGAAGAAGAACCCACTACACTTGAGTTGCTCAACAAATTCCAAGAATAAAAGGGAATCATTATTTACTTCATTTTTCTACCATATCTTTTCTAGGTGTTCATGGATTAATAATAGCAAGTTGGTCCAATAATTAGGGAGCAAGGGGTGTTGGTATTGAAAATCATGGAACAATAACTAATCCTAAGTTATCCCTAGGATTTAGTTCGACTAGTTTCACTTTTTATGTGTTCTCAAGGATTTTCAAGCCTTGCCACTATCGTAACACGTATCGACCAATAACCAGTTGAAGAATAGGTAACAAAAGGGTAGGTTGGTAAATGTTATAATTTGATACTTCCAAAAAAATTAAAATCGATAGAAATTTCCATCCTCAAAACAATGTTTCCAATTCACATGTTCAATGGGTATCTCTTATTAAGTGTATTTATGGGTATGCTTAGTTGTATAAATAAAAACGAAATTGATATCTTTTTATTTTCCTTTCCAAGACTTAGGATAAGGATGAAATGCAATAATAAATGAGATTGTGAATGTACTTTTCTATGTTCATTCAACTCTCGGGGTTGTACCAATAATAAACTACGATAAAAAAAGTCTATGCTATCACTGTAGCGCACCTTTTATACGCTACCAAGGCTTAATCGCTATAAAAGAAGACTATATCACCACTTGTACATAACTCATACAGGTATTATATAATCCTCAAGAATTTAAACCACTAAACACATTTAAGCTCAGAGTGAAACATATTATTACTGCTATATTCAACAAGCAATTAGCCTTATAATATTAATTCATATACACAGCGAAAAATCATGATACATAAGTAGTAGAGTCATGCAAAACATGATTTAAACATAACCAGATACTTATCTTTTAACAGCGGTAGAATCCACCAACCAAGTGCAGGCCTTCCACGAACCTCCCAGCCTTAGACCGCACTGCTCGTCAACTCAGCAGTGGGTCACCCCCGAGCTCGGACTAAGCTCCACCCCAAGGCAAGGAATTCTAGGCTAGGCTAAGGTTACAGGGAAAACAACACATAAAATCTAAAAGGATTCTTCCCAGGATGCCACCTTACGCCCACTACTACCAGACTCTCATTCCCCACATGCTTGTTCCGCCTGGGAGTATACACCTTCACAAGCACATTCCATCGGTGCTACCTCTCCGGGTCTCAGCAACAGGCCGGATCAGGAAGTCTTAGAGCCTGAAGCTGGTGCTGGACACTCTCTGGAAGAAACCACTTCCCAGCAAACTCTCTCACCTGGAAAGAGTTTCTCACAGGCCTAACAACCTGCCTCTTCCAACAATAGTCACCTCCCTCACCTCGAGAGAGGTCATACACAAGCTCAATCACAACTTGCACTGGACAGCAAGTCACGTGCAGTCCATCTCTGCATGACCACTACAGTCGACCGGGGATACAGACTCAGGCTTCTCAAATAAGGTCAGCAATGGAGGCAAGGTCTCACGGTGTTGGTTCTTGGAAAAGCGTGACAACAATCTACACAGAGAATGCACACATAGGCTCTTCCGGCTCTCAGGAACGCATGAGGTGTACACAGATTTACAAACCAAACACAGGCTTTCCAACTGGTTCCACAATGGCGGAATGTTTCAGGGTCACGGATTCAGAATAGAGGATTCCTCTGCAGGAGTCAGGTTGGTCGTACTATCCAGGGATCCGCACGGATTCAGGCAATCCCCGGTAGAATGGAGGAGGAGGAACCCTTCTCACGGCTCACCCCGGCCGTTTATTCGCATGCGTCAGGGTTGACACTTGTCACCCATGGAACTGCATGCGTTCCACCAGCACGCATCACCCTTGTACGTCCTCCCTTGCCAAAACTTAGGATAAAACATAAATGCACATGTCTCCTTGGGATAATATTAAAATATTATTCCCAGGCTTAATCCCCCTAGGCTTATCCCCCAGACTCAACACTTAGCCCCTTTTCCACATAACCAGCCCCTAATTCCTTACCCTCTCTATGGATGCTTAGTCCCCCTTCACTCATTCATCGTGGTCGGTCTGCACCTGGCGGTGTTTATATTTTATTAATTGTTCTGCATGATTACATATACAACAACAGGCTTCTGGCCTTCAACACTTAGGCTCCCTGGCCTAACAAACACATAAGCCTCCAGCTTATAAAAACTTGACTCACCAGCCTAAAAATATAATTACAATTTCTTTCAGAACATGGTTCACAACGGGGCTCGGCTTTGGGGACACTACAATTCCCCTCCCCTTATTTTTGCACTGTCCTCAGTGCAACTTACACTGTCTCTGCAAGCCTTTCAAAATTTTCAAAAAGATGTGGATACTCTGCTCGCATAACCTCTTCATGCTCCCATGTCACGTCCTCAGGACCATACCAGGTTCACTCGACCTTTACAAGCTCTATAGCTCGATTCTGGAGCTGTTTTCTTTTCCTGTCCAATATGCGCACAGGATGCACTTGCAGGACACCTTCTGGTTCCACCTGAATCACAGTCCAATCGATAACATGATTAGCATCAGGTACATATTTCTTAAGCAGTGAAACATGAAACACATTATGTACAGTCATAGATGCAGGTAATGCAAGCAT
>JASDQU010306212.1:40662-54601 GCA_032191745.1 Picea mariana
TCACTATAGTTCCTTCTTAGAGATATCGTCTATGACTTGCCTGAAACAATAACAAAAAAAGAAAAAGTATTTATAACAACATTTTCATAAAAACATATCTATGGTAAGAAGGATGGTAGTCATCATAGAATTTATCAAGGTGACATGCCTCGGAGAAAAATAGAAATATCTCCAAGAGGAGATGTTAGTTCATTTTGAAAACAAGTGCAATAAGCATCTATATCAATATTACTTATATGCAACCAAATATACTTAGCATTAATAGAACCTTTCAAATATTGTTGTCACAACTATAGTGTTTATTTGTACTATATCAACTATCAAACTTGATATGTACCAATTGAAACTTAACAATTTGATCAATCAAACCTGGAACCTGAAGCCTCAACTGCTTGTTCCTCTTAATGTATTTAATCCAAGATCACTGGTTGGACAAGGTCTCTTGTACATTCCCTGCAAAACACACTCATGCTTTGCTGGATGATATAACATGAAAAACATATACAAGTCCATACCTTTGAAATTTGCAATATCATTTAGCTTTTATTTTAATTTGAAACTAGACACCATCTTGAAAAGAAGATTTTAGTAACTGAATAAAAAAGGTTCAATAATTATAAAAGGCTAGAAACCCTGAAATTTCAACATTGACCATAAAATCAATTTTGACCAAAAGTCAACCTTTGACATTGACCAAAAACTCAAACTTGACGTTTTTGCTGGTTGAGGAAATAAGAGGGTGCACTAGAATATAAAAAAATTAGGTCCACCACTTCGCTTAAGGTGCCCAAAGAATTGGATTAGGGTTTTTTGCAACTACAAAATCAGAACCCTATCTACAACTGCAACTGGTGCTACAATGAGCTTGACAAAGAACTCTCACTCTACCTTCCAGTGGTTAGACTATTCTGAAGGTAGTGTGGGCCCATAACCTGTTAAAATATTTGATTTTCTCGTTTTACCATAGAGAATATCCCTATCTTCACCCAACCATAGGCATGCAGCCACCCCCGAGCACCTTAACCTTTGCTAGATAGAATGATTCCAGAAAGACACACTAGAACCAAGAAATAAACCCTAGTTACAACAATATCATGAAATGTAACTAGAAAACACCATACAATTGTAGAAACAATACAATACAAGGAGAGTGCACCTTCTCCAAGAGTAGTGCACAAGAGAGAGTCTCCATAACCATAGAACAAGAAAAATACTCAACCGCAGTAGTTGTAGTTGCACTTCTTCCAAGACAGCACCAAGAATACCACCAATATACTCCAAGACTTCAACAAGAATACCACCAATATACTCAAATACATCACCAAGAATACCACCAAGAAATACTAGAAGGTAGGGTGCATATTTTAGGCTAGATAGCGCTAGAGAGAGAGACCAAGAATTACCCCCAAAGATGTTCCTTCCTTCCTTGCATCTGTAGCTCCAAACTTATGCTATACTTGATAGAGTGAGTGTATCCGAATGAGCTCAAGTGCCCTCTATTTATAGTGCTCCTTGTCACTTTTCTAGGCCGACTTCTCCTCTTGGAGGGTAATAATTTAATATTATTTATTTTACTAAGCCAACTTGTCTTCTAGGGTTTTCACATATTTTTTTAGGGTTTCTCTAGCTTCTGGAATATTATATTCTATTCAAAGGTTACACATGGAGGTTAATACCTCCCACAACTCCCATAATATAAAAAAGTCACTCATTCCAAGTTCGGCTTATTTTGTCGATGTGAGCAACTAGAGAATTCAATTAAGAGTTAGGTTGAGTCATACCACAAAACCTATACAAACGGTCCTTCTGGTTGAGAAACTCTCCAACAAAAATCGACTGACCTTTCTTCAAATATCAAACAAATGAATTATCTGACAAAAAATCCACAATCGTATCTATTTGTGTTAATTGATAAATCAACAACAGATTTGAACTAAAGTTTGGTACATGATATTGACAATTCTCCCATGTCGTAAGGAAACATCACCCTAACCAGCAATATCGAGAGAAAAATCATCAACAACGTATATCTTCCTCTCTACATCATCATCTAATGACATGAACAATGAAGCATCCATAGCCATATGATGAGTGAACCAAGAGTTGGATACACATTCATTCTATGATGAATAAGATACAAAGGCTTGAGAAGATTTGACTTGGAAGGTGAAAATATCAGTGGGTTGTAGCAGACCTTCTCCACATGTCTAGTATTTATACAGTACTAACATGTCTTCTTCTTTCGACTCTAAAATGGTTCATTTTATTCCCTTTAGGTTTTTGGTAGAGAAATACAGGTCTTTGCATAGGGGTATCAAACGATCCTATTTCCTGGTGATTCGAATTTCCCTTTCCGTTGAGAAAGTGAGCTTGATTTTTACCAACAAACTTTCCATCATCAAACAATATTATTTTTTTCAATGATCAATAAGCCACATAAATATTTAAAGTTGCATCCCTTACCATATTCCTTGTGTTCCTACCAGTTGGTCCAAAAATTCGAGATGAACATGTCAAATGGTGTTCTCAAATTAACCAGGACCATCTCTATGGGTTGTCCATATTTCTTCTGATAATTTTTTCCACATTCTCCCAATTTCAATTGCAGTTCATTCACACATGCCAAATAGTCCTATATTCGGTTGAAAGAATGAGGATTGAGAAAGATCAAATCTTTCTCCAATTGCATGACATGGATTTCATTAACTCTATTGAGTAAAGACATCAACTTCTTCAAGACTTTATGACGACAATAGATTCCATTGATGTGAAATTTAATCTCCCACAAGATATAGATCATGTTGACTGTGACACCCTCATCCTTCTTCCCATCAAATATGAATCTTTATTGATTGTCTGTTGGATATGGAATCAAAGTATTTGTATATGACCAAAGTCCTTTTCTCTTCAGTAGGGTTTCCATGTCTGGTGCCAATATAACATAATTTGATCCATTCAAGTCTATAGGATCGATCTTCAAGGAAATCTTCGATATCTAGACAAATCTGATCTATTTCCACAAGTTACAATCAACAATCATCATCCTAGAGTCAATCACACATCATATTCGACTCAACACAATTTGAAGAAAATAGCAGAGGTCACAACCAGTTTCTCTGATACTATGTTGGATATTGGGTGTAACCTGATACAAAAAAAATAGACATAACTGTAGATAATAGAAGAGGAATAAGTTTCAAATACAATAGGTGGTGTCCAAAGATATTGTTAAAGAACTTAAGAACAAGGAATTCTTATCAAAACATCACAATGAATATTGAACACATAATACTTTATATTCTCCTTATTTCACTTGTTGAATGACCCATGGGGTCTGTTATTTATATATTCAAGATATAACTAAATTCCTTGGAATCAAGAATATATTGTCCACATATAACCATCGGTGGTTAGAGTTAATTACGTGAAATCTGTGTTGTCTAGTCGTCTTGAAAGGGATGCTTTACCCGAACATCCATGCATTCAAATCGTAGTTGATTGCTCGGCTGGTCGATCCACTAATTGACTATATTTGACTATTGGCTGAATGACTGAATGATGGGCTTGTCAACTCCTCGACTTAATGATGTACATATCTTGTCGATCTCTCGAACGATTATGTCTAGGAGAAATATGATGAACTATCATAACATGAGGTTCCAACACACATTAGAACTTTGTTGGTGATTAAGTAAGTCCAAGGGTGCCATGGTAACATGATGAGGTTAGTTGTGCACCAATAAGGGGTCAATAGGTTTAACTAACGTTAGAAGACAACAACAATGGTGTTAGGGACCTAACCTTCCTAACCACTCACATAGGTAGAATAATATATTTCCATGCAATAAAGGCCAATATTAATAAGGCCTAGCAATAAGGAAGAATAAGTCAAATGTAAGAAGACTTAATAGAAGCTTCTACTTCTAGAAGTATCTTCCTCTGGATTGTTCTTTTGGATACACATATTTAGTATAAATAGGAGTAGAGTGTATCAGAAGTTTTGTCTTGGATATTATTGTAATTGAGGTCTACTCTGTTGGAGGTTTCCCCCTCGAAGAGGCAAGTGAACATTGATATAATTAGTCAAGGCGATATTTCTGGTATTATTCTAGTATTGTTTTGGTTATATCATTGTTGTTCTGCCATTTCTAGATAAAATGTTTATGTTCTGCATACTATTTTATATATGAAATACTACAAGTGGTATCAGAGTACTTTCCTTGGCAGAAAATCGTGGGTTAATTGTTTTTTCAAGGTAGATATGTATTATGGGATCTTAAAGCTGCAAATATTTTTCATTACACACATAAACCCACAGTCGAGGATTCATATACGCAGTAAATACAAGTGGTACTTAAGTTCACATTTGTTGGCCACCCTTGTAACCGCTGTTGGTACCCCTTCGAGTGGTAGCACATCAAACAACACCTATATCCAGATTGGGCTAGATTTCCTAAAGTGCTCCATAGATAAACCGATCAAATGCCTAACTTCTATAGTGCCACCGAGAAAAAAACTTAGGAAGATACTCTCTATTACTTGGGTAGTCAGGTAGTATGGAAAAGGGTATGGTCTAGCCTCCTTAGTTGGTTCCCTAAGAGATTAATCCAAGGCTTAATGTTGGACCCCGCACGTATATCAGAAAGAAATAGCACAGGGAAAACCCTTTTCTATAGACACCCTACATACCCTAACTCTTGGGATGGAAACAAAAATAGAACAAACAAGATATATTTCCACACAATTCTGCCTCCTGTATTAAGGTTGTGAAATTACTACACATTTCTTCCTATTAAGAATTTTGGCATTTCAACAATGCAGTCTTCTTCAGATCGGAGTATAACTCTGCAGGAGTAAAAAAAAAAAAATCTGGATCTTTTTGGCACCATTATTTGAGTCCTAACCCATTGGATTCTTCTTTTTTCCCTTATCCTAGTCATACTTATCGTTTTTTAGCAAAAAAATAATTCTCCTGGACCCGACCCTTTTCCAACACCCTTATTTGGGACTTACCCCATTGGATTCCCCTCGTTTCCCTGATCGTTTCGATACACTTCACCCATAACCCATTTTATGTGTGGTGCCACCCATCCCTTCATTTTCCCTCTTCATCATGGCCCACACCTGTAGCCAAGACTTGGAAGCTCGCTTCAATTCCTTGTCCTCTAATTTCATAAGGACCCAACTGGAAGTGAGGTAGCTCAGTGCCAATTTTTCCACCATCAATAAAAATATGCATTCCTTAATAGACACTAAAATGGAAACCATCGAAAAGGACCTCGCTACCCAGCTTGCATCCTTCACTACAATGCTCTGCGCCAAGTTGAATATCCCTACAGATATTCCCTCCTCTGACCCACCTTTGCACCCCGAAGGTGAAACTTACTCTAATTCCCATAATTTTTAGCCCCATCACTTTCATCATGACCTGCGCCTTCCATGTGTGGATGTGAACAAATTTGATGGTTGAGATCCCACTGGCTAGGTAGCTCAAATGGAACATTATTTCTCTTTGTATGGCATTACAGATGAGTTGGCCAAACTCGGGTATGGTGTTCTCCATCTAGATCAAGAACGTTGGCAATGGAGAAAAAATTCTCGCTAAGGGTATGTGGCTTGGACAAAGTTTGTGGTAGATCTTTATGAATGCTTTGACACTGACACCAACAATTTAGGTCATTTGAAAAAGTTGAAACAATATGGCAGAGTGGAATACTTTATAGCCTCTTTTGAGCGATAGTTTTTTCATACAGAGGGCATGTCTAATGCTTTTTTTCGGAGATTGTTTTATTAATGGCCTCAAGGATGAGATTCATGCCCATATTGTCATGGCTCAACCTCAGAGTTGGGTGGAAGCTACTAAAAGAGATAAGGAAGCACAACATGTTGTATCTTATCAAACCTGAAAATCCTCCTTATTCCTCGCCCTAAGCCAATCACTCCCACTCCTCCTTCCATTCCACTAAAGATCTAGAAATTGACCAAGGTTAAAATGGTTGAGCGCAACTCAAAGGCCTTTGTTATAATTTTGATGACAAATACTTTCCTGGGAACAAGTGTAAGGAATAAAATATTTTTATGGCCATCTCCAAGGATGTTTTGGAAGACGATGTCAAGGCCCCCCCTATGGTCGAGTTACCTGAACCCACTGAGATGACCCCACCCTCCGACCCTCCTGAAGTTGAACCAGTCATTTCCATGAATTCTCTCACTGGGTTCTCTGGTCCCCAAATCCTCAAGCTAATCGATTACATTAAGCATCAGAAGTTCATCATCCTTGTTGACAGTGGAAGCACCCATAATTTTATTCATTGCCACATTTCCCAAGAATCTAATTGCTATATCTGTGTTGTCAATAATTTTCAAATCATCATTTCCAATGGTGGGTCAATAAAATGTGGGGGGTGTTGTGAAAATGTGTCTCCAAATTGGTCAGTACCACATGAAATATCATACGTTTTTTATCGACATGAGTGGTTGTGACATTGTGTTGAGTGTCGAATGTCTAAGGAATATGGGTCCCATTCTCATGGATTTAAAGGAATTAACCATGAAATTCAACCATAAGAGTCAACAATAAAAGTTCCAAGGAATCATCGTCGGTTCCCGAGAGATCACCAGTTCCCATCACATGGAAAAGCTCCTAAAAAAAGGTCATTCCGGTATTATTTCACAACTCCATGCCATTCATGCCACTTAGACAGCTTCTGTGTCATAGGACCTCCAATCCATCCTCTCCAAACATCAAGTTGTTTTTTCCACTCCCCAGGGACTTCCTCCTTCTCGTGGTGTTCATGATAATTCCATTCCCCTTGTCCCGGACATCCTTCCTCCCAATGTTCATCCCTATCATCATGCCTTTTCCCATAAAAATGAAATTGAGAAAATTGTTCAAGAATTTCTCACCACAAGTGTTATTTGTCCTAGTACGAGCCCCTACTCTTCTCTTGTGGTCATGGTCCTTAAGAAAGAAGGCTCCTGGTGCATGTGTCATGACTTCCATGCCCTCAACAAAATCACCATCAAAGAAAAATTTCCCATTCCTGTCATTGATGACCTCTTGGATGAATTGAGTGGTGCCCAATTATTTACTAAACTTGATCTTCATTCTGGCTACCACCAAATATGTATGAACGAGGTAGACATTCCTAAGACTACATTTCGAACTCATGAGGGCCATTATGAGTTTTTGGTCATTCCCTTTGGCTTGTGTAATTCTCCCTCCACTTTCCAAATCCTCATGAATTGTGTCTTTCATCCATTACTCTGTCATTTTGTCTTAGTTTTCTTTGATGATATCCTCATCTATAGTAAAATATGGACATCCATCTTTCTCATGTGGATCGATTTCTGCATCTTCTCTCTCAGTACCAACATTTCCTCAAACAATCTAAATGTTCTTTTGGTGCCTCAGAAGTCGAGTACTTGGGTCATATTGTTGGCAAGGCAGGTGTTAGGGTGGGTCCTAAAAATATTGAAGCTACAAAGGATTGGCCTCGCCCAAAGACTATCAAAATCTTGCGTGGATTTCTGGGTTTAACAGGATATTATCGCAAGTTTGTAAATAATTATGGAAAGATTGTGGCCCCTGTCACCGCTCTCCTTAAAAATAATTATTTCACTTGGACTCTGGTAATATCCCCAAGGAGGATCTCGAGTTGTATTTATGAATTGTAACATGTTTTGTAGGCTGGGGAGCCAAGCATTTATAAGATGATAGGATTATGTGTTTTTTAAGCTGGAGAGCCTAGGTATTAAAGGCCAGGAGCCTGTTTTGTACATGTAAATATTTCTATTATTAATATAAAACATCGTTGCTTGTAGATCGACCACGAAGAAAGAGTATGGGGGACTAAGCTCCACTAGGTTGGGTAAGGGAGAGGGGGTTGAGGGGCTGGAAATATGGATTAAGCTTAAGAGCTTAAGTCCAAGAATTATTTATTATTATTCTAAATGTTGATAGAAGGATATGATTATATCCTAAGTTCCTTTGGGAAGAGGGAATGACTTCCAAATGGAAAGGAATGTGCTTCATGAGCGACACGTGTCATCTCAGGAACATGCAGTTTTTGTTAGAATATGATGGATGTGCTCATTTTACCATAGACAATATCACTATTTTCACCCAACCATAGGCCGAAGCCACCCTCCGAGCACCTTAAAATTGACAGAGAATCACTCTGGAAGCAAAACCTAGGCTAGATAACCAAATAAAGGGTAGCACACCTTTCTCTAAGGATAGTGCACCAAACAAGAGCTGATCAGATAGTCCAAACCATAACCAAGAGATAGTCTAGGAAAAAATGTAATCTTCTAGTTGCAGTAGCTGCAAAGATATCTTTTCCTCCAAACTTGCGCACAAACTAGCTAACTGTAGTGTGCACAAGTGAGCTTTGCAGTTCTGAGAAATGCTTGCTAGAATGAAGATTGGCCTCCTGTATTTATACTAATTCTGGATAACTTCCTAGGATGACTTCTCATTCTGGGTGCCTATTTACTTAGTATATAATGTTTCTTCTGGCCAACTTCTTCTCTTGGAGGCTAATAATTTAATACAAATTATCCTTTTGAGTCAACTTGTCTTCTAGGTTTATTAGCCAACTCATTAGGGTTTCTTCTTGCTTCCGGGAATATTATATTATCATTAGGTTTACACGTGGAGGTAAATACCTCCCACATCTACCATAATATCAACACTCATCCTAGCTAGGGAGGTATTACAGGTAATGGTCTTGAGCACAAATATACCAGTCACCTGGTAGCATCAACATAGTTGTATAGACTATCTCATGACTAGATCATGAGCACCATCATCATCATCAGTGTCATCAGCTGCATCATCTGTCAAAACCATACTCCATATGAGTAATTAGACATGATGTTGGATAATTCACTCACTCCACAGAGTGACACAAGAGCCATTATTCTAATTTGAACATATGTCCTAGAAGAATAAATGTCCTGAACCATTTTCCATCTGGGAAATCTCTGTCCATTGGTCATCCATGTAGCTGATAATCATTTCCAACACTGTCGATAGTCTTCAAGGCAATCAGAAAAATATCATTCAATAGAACACAACTGTGTCTATCCATAGTAGTACACAACTATAATCCAGTGGTACACTACCACACCAAGTAGCACACAGGTACTTGATCAGTGATGTATAGTCACAAACAGTGGAACACATCCACCACAGTAGTATACATCTACTGTCTAGAGACATACAATCTTCATAACAATCATCTAATATCAACATGCACATAAACAATGTTATGATATAAACTAAATCATCTGGGCCATTCTCCCACTCACATTTGTGAGATATGGAAGATCATCTTCCCTTAGAATGTGAAACATCAATGATGAGCTATTTGGACTATTATTCTCAAGAAAGGAACAATAACTGTCTCGATTTCTAAGCTTGGACCATTCCGCACCCTAGGCCATTCCTCCAACACTAAACAAAGTGTAACTTGGAGAGAATGAGTCTTCCCTAAGGAATTTTTGTCCTGATTGTTGAACCTGGATCATTCACCTATCTGGGTCATTCCTCCAACACTCAACAAAGTGAAACCTGGAGCATGCATGATTTTAGGGGATAAATTTTGCTCGTGGTCTAATTTTCCATGGTTTTCCCAAAAAAAGATTGGCTATTTTAAAAATGATTCGCCCAAATTCTATAGGATAAAATTATTTTACCTTAAAAATCGCCAAAATTTTATACAAACTATATAAAATCCTTAGAAATTTGAATATTTTTACAAAAATATCGCCAAATATTTTATAATTCGTATATGAAGGATTAATAAGATTCGCCAAGGTTTCTACATTTTAAAACAAATTCCCATCCTTAAAATCATCCCTGACCTGGAGAGAATGAATCTTCCCTAGGGAATGATTGTCCGAACCATTTCCTAAGGAAATGACTTTCCTGCACCAACCTCCAAAACAGACCATTCTTTGAAACTGCTCACAACTGTGAGCTTCGAAAGAATGATTGTCCGGTGAGGCGGACCAGTCTTCTTGATTAACCATCAAGAAGAGAGATTGTCCTAGACCATTCCCCATGTTAACCACAATGGCAAATCATTGTCTATGGTACATCAACAATCCATAGAACCATTTTCCTTACAAAAATGACTGTTCAATCTGGACCATTTTCCGAACTGGAAAATGCTTGTCCGTCAGAAATATCAAACCACTTTCCGAACTGGAAAGGAACTACTCATCCTTGACCATTTTTCGAAATGAAAACTAACTGTCCATAAATCAATGACACATTAGTGCTCCCTCCCAACCTAGGAGTCATCTCTTCCTTTTTTAATATGGAATTCATCTCCATGAGCTCCATCTTGAGTACACAAACTCTTTCATCTTTGACAGAGGCTTTACCAAAATGTCTTCTTATATACTCATCTGTGGAGATATATATATATATTGGAGAACCACTTCTCTTTTCTATAATGCTTGATCTCGAAGTAATTTGGTATTTCTAGAACATTGGTTTTCTTTGAAGGCTTCATATATCTCTGATCAATATAGTGTGTCATTATTGGATTCATCTTTTTTTCTCCATTAGCTCGCAACATCGTGACAAGGATCAAACTAGAACATATCCATGTGGAACTTCTTATATCATCATGAGATCTTTTTCATGGATAGGAAATCCATCATCCTAATCTTCTGAGTAATAATTCTGATACAATATCTTTTTTATAGAAAGTCTTCACCATGCTTCTATTGTGCATTGGAGGTTCTCCACCAAGTTGTCTTCTTCCATCTGCATACAAGGGTCTCTTTCTGGTATACCTCAAAGCATTGAGGTTTATCTACATGCACTCTTTGTTCAATTATTTTGGAGAACAGTCTTTGCATTCATCTGATGTCAATTCCAACCTATAGATATTGTGGACGATATAATGGCTCATGTAGAGATATGTTTGGTTTACTGAAACAAGTAATCATAATAGTCTTCTCCCTCCATCTGGGATAACCTCTAGTTATGGATCTCGCAATGCTTACATTCATAAGTATTTCATACACTGCTCTTCATCACAACTTTCAGTACCTCTGATTGATTGCTTTTAGTGAGTTCATATCAGGCCGGTAATATTGTGATTCTCGATACAATGACTGGTTGTTCTGGATTTTCTTCCTTTCTTGGAATCTTCATGTTCTTCCTCATGTTTCTCTTTAGATCTTAGGTCCATGGAGTTTTCTATAGATTCCATGCTCTGAAGATTCCATCTTCTTCCTTTCATAGTAGGATCATGGATGTGGATGGATAACCAGGGATTCTTTAAGGCTTCTTTTCGAAGAATACTTCTTCTAAGATAAAATTGAACGCGTACTTCTTTTCATGGCTGCTACCATGGATGTATACTATATCACCTTTAATGGATCATAGGATTAGCTCCCTCCTAATCCTTGCTTCATGTTTGAATTCATGATCTTCTTTTGGTAATAAATAATAGAATCCCTCCATATAGGAGAGTCTGTGCTTTTGTCTACATCCTTATTGCCTTCTGCAAAGCATAGTTTCTCTTTGAACATATTATCTTCTAAAAGAAATATATGTACCGAAAACATGGTATGTACAAGAACTATGAAGAGTATTGTGACCTTGTCGTAGAAGAAGAAGTATGTTTTGTCCTCCTTGGTTTTCTTTGAGGCTTCCCTTTCTTTGGCAACGGATGCTTCGTGTGTTTCCTTCCTTTTCTTAAACTCGAGACAATGATTCTTGTAGTGACCATACTTTTGACAATTGAAGCATTGTATCCTTGACATATCTTTCTCTTGATTTGTTTTCTTCCTGGGGCCAAACTTCTTTTTGTTCCTGAAATCCTTGAACCTTGCTGTGAAGGCTTGATCATCGTACTTCTTTCGTGGTTTCTCTTTTGCACTGGTCCTTGATTCTTCTTGAGCATAGCAAGTCCAAAGTTCTTCAAATGTAGGATACTCCTTCCTTGTGTTCATGCTTGTGGAAAATGCATCCCACGTCTTGGGAACACCATTGGGTACTATGTTTACCAATTCCTTTTTTGAAATGATCTCTTCAATAACTTAGTTGATCTCTTAACTAAGATATTTTCACAAATATGATGTTATGTTGTCATCATCATTCATATTCATGTCATGGAGATCGTTCTTTAGACTCATTACTTGTCCAATGTTTCTGACTGAGAAGAGGTTTGTTAGGGCATAATACATCTTCTTCGATGAGTCAAGATGGGAGATGTAGGATATCAAGTGGTATTTTATAGATTCCACTATGATACTCATGGGATTGATATCACTATCTTTGAACTTTTCCATAACTGCAACGTTCTGCGCTTCCTTCTCTTTTCCTTCATCAAACTTCGGTTCCATGATCTTTCCTTTCACGATATCTAGCACTTTATTCTTGGCAAGGATGAGGTCAATCCTTGTCTTCCATGCTCTGAAGTTAGAATATCCCTCTAACATGTTTTTTGACTTCATAGAGTAAGTCATGGCTTCTTTGACTTCGTCAACCCTACATTTGACCAAAAACTCAAACTTGACGTCTTGGCTTCTTGAGACTACTAGGAAATGCACTAGGCTAGGGTGCACTAGTGTATGTAGAAATTAGTTCAATCCATTCACTTAAGGTGCCTCAATGAGAGGGCTAGGGTTTCTACAACTGCACATGCTAGTAACCCTAGCGACAGTGCTTTGGTGACTTCTCCTGCAAGAAACCCTAGCGACAGTTCTTCAACAAGATTAATATCCTTATGGCTATGCTCTCTACTAGTGATTAGAATAAATGAAGGAGGTGTGGGCCCATAACCTATTAGAATATGATGGATGTTCTCATTTTACCATAAACAATATCACTATTGTCACCCAACCATAGGCCGAAGCCACCCTTCGAGCACCTTAACCTTGAAAGAGAATCACTCCGGAAGCAAACCCTAGGCTAGATAGACAAACAAAGGGTAGTGCACCTTTCTCCAAGTATAGCACACCAAACAAGCATTGATCAGATAGTCCAAACCATAACCAAGATATAGTCCAAGCCAAAATGTAATCTGCTAGTTGTAGCAGCTACAACGACAACTTCTCCTCCAAACTTGTGCACAAAATGGCTAACTACAGTGCGCACAAGTGAGCTCTGCAGTTCTGAGAAATTCTTGCCATAATGAAGACTAGTCTGTTGTATTTATACTAATTCTGGCTAACTGCATGGGCCAACTTCTCATTCTGGGTGCCTATTTACTTAGTATATAATATTTATTTTGGCCGACTTCTTCTCTTGGAGGCTAATAACCTAATACAAATTATCCTCTTGAGCCAACTTGTCTTCTAGGGTTATTAGCCAACTCATTAGGGTTTCTTCTTGCTTCCCAAAATATTCTATTCTTGTTAGGTTTACACGTGGAGGTAAATACCTCCCACAACTACCATAATATCAACATTTTTAAGGGGGAATTATTGATGTTTGGGGGGGACTCATGGAGGTTGAGGGACACACAGTTGGGCTCTCATGCTCTCACCATTATCTCCATTCTCTAACCAGTCAGCCACCCTTATCCAGACAAGCTCACTCATGTTTGGAAAATCACGTAGCCATCCATTTCCACCATTTTTGAACCATGGCCATCATGAACCTTTGTAACTTGTGTGCACTCGTGTTTTGTTGAGTCATACTCTGCCTTACCCGAGTTGGGTTGTTTCCTTCTCCCCTACTTGTTTGTATTAGGAGTTGGATAGAACAAATAGGTTGTCAGGTTTGTGGTTTGAAAAAGGTGGGTTGTGAGGCCCATAGATTGAAGAGGCAGGTTTTTAGGCCTGTGAGCAACTCTCTCCAGGTGAGATAGTGTGCTGAGGAAGTGAATTCTCCTAGAGGAAGTCCAGTAAAAGATACAGATCTCTAAGATTTCATGTACGACCTATTGTTGAAGCTTTGGAAGGGTGG